>JAOEHK010044785.1:0-22549 GCA_025447835.1 Labidoglobus nevermanni | reverse complement strand
ATGAAACCGTTAGATTTGTATAAATAGGCTACACCCGAATGTTTATAGTCAGACTGCCTGAAGAAGACATTGTATGTTGAAACGCGTCGCAATTTGTGACAAATATTTTCAACTTTTTGAAACAAATAAAGTTTCTTTGTAACCATTATTGATATAAGAATTCGAAAAGTACAGATATATATTTTTTTAAAGGTTTAACACTCCAAAAATCGGGACTGTTCTGCCTAAGTAGGGCCATTTTTAAAAAGCGCCACAGGCGTCCAAAAAGCGGGACTGTTCCGCCAAAAAGCCGGAATGCCCCGACAAAATCGGGACATTTGTAAATATCTGGACCATCCTTCAAAAAGCGGGACAATCTCACCAAAATTGGGACGTGTAGGTGTAGGTGTAGGTGTGGTGGCAGGTGTCAGTAGGTATCAGTAGGGGGAGATAAGCAAGCTCTTCGATTCTTATGCTCAATTCTTTCCACTTCATCTCCAACCAATTGTCACAAGTATGTGGCCACAGTTGTGTTCTGAATGTCCATAAGAATAAAGGATGCTGTTATTGAACTGAAACATTGGAAACCGAGTAACAGCTTAATAATTAAATAAAGCCCACTTGCCTAAAGCGTTATGTGCTCCTGTCGTACTTCCAGGAATGATATCGAACTTGTTATCCAGCTCACATATTTAACTTTCGCGGAACTGAATTTCTTCGAAAAGAAAACAAGAGGTTCCCAATGGCCATTTTGATTTTGCTGCAGAGCTGCTCCAACACTTAGATCGGTAGCGTCCGTGAACAAGGCCAACTCCGGGTTGCGCTTGGGATGAGCAAGGAGGGTCGCGTTAGCCAACAAACTCTTAGCTGCCTGTAGCGCTTTCCGAGCATCTTGTGTCCAGATTTTCCATGTAAATTGCCGCGTGACAAATCGTTAAGAGGTGTTAACACGGTTGCTGCTTCCTGTAACCGTCTGTAAAAGTTTAGCATACCTAGGAAACGTCTTAGCTCTTTGGCGGTATTCGGGCAAGGAAACTCTGAAATAGCTTACACTTACCATGGTGCGGATTCCATCAGAAGTTACTCGATGCCCAAGAAATGTAGCCTCAGTTTGGCCATATTTACTTTTTGCTGTATTGATAATCACTCCATATTTCTGAAGACGAGCAAAGAGTATCTTTAAATGATTTAAATGTTTTTGCACCGATTTGAATGTTACCAAAATGTCATCAATATAAGCGTAACAAAAATGGAGGCTGTTCAGAACTCTTGCTTATTCCAGGCCCAGCTCAATCATCCGAAACCATAATTCAGGATCGCTAGGTGTAAATTGAGAAAGTCGTAGGCCGTTAACATTCCCGATTTTACGGCTTTCACTGGGAGCATCCACTCGTAACTCCCGATTGACTGGCACGATATCTTCAAAAGCGACAGCCATATTAGGAATAAAGGATGGGCGCTCTAGATCCTTTAAGGAAATATTTTAATAGAACAGGAAATGCAGGTCAAACATGGAACCGATGCTCCACTGCTAGTGGTTGAATCCCTACTGAATCTACTCTCACCTTTTCTCCGTTGCCTTGGGCGATCTGGTTACCTGATCGAAGGTGAGAAACTCTAAAGGCCTCCGGGATAGAAGGTGTCAATACCAGGTGCTATTAATGATTGCCGCATTTCTTACTTGTATGTTTCATCTACAAGTTCATTAAATGTTCAGTACCAAGCATGGTTTAACTAAATTATCGTCGTCTGCCTTAACACTTATGAAGATGTCGTCAGCGTCCTAATAATATGTCCGACATGCTAAAGCCATTTCTAATTGCGTTTATTCTTCCGTGGTGGATAACCCTTGGAATACGGCGTCTTTAGAAATGACATTTCGAAGCCCACAAAAGCCTACATCGGTTTGCCCATTGCTGTCCTCGGTCTTGTACCTTGTTTATAGTTTTAATTACGTCCAAGACGAAAGATTAACGACTGACTTGTATTAAACGCAACCCATTCAATGTATTACACAGCATCATGAGGGATTTGAATGCGAGAGAGGAGAATTGCGTTCTGGCCTCCTTAAAATTTCTGCATCAAGTTTTAGTGTTTTCGGATTCCTGCGCTAATTCAGTGTAAATGAATTTGCTTCAAGTTTTCTCCTCATTGTTTCCATTTTTGTTTCACTTCGATTCGTGCGGTATCCGAGCTTGAGATCGCACAGGCGGCTAGGACAACTTTAATTCTTCTTCTCACTTTACGTTCCTGAATGCTCTCAATTAAGGATTTGGCCTACAGTCTGTTTTTCTTTCCATTATTGGCGACTTTGGGCATTGCTAGTTTTTACCGACTTCTACTACCTAGGTCTTCCTGTTTAATCTCGTTTATGTTCACCTTTCTTGTTTTACTGCAAACTTGTTTGAGATTCGCAGCAATTCGTGTTAGCAAACTTCTTCGTTTACTTCCCTCGTGTGATTTGCGGAATACTCGGCAATTGGGGCGCGCATTAATTCATTAATTAGCGTCTTGCTACTTTGCATACAATGGAGTATTGATGCGGCTGAAAAGGGTCGAATTTTCAGAGGATTGCTGGATGAAAACGAAACGTTAGTGTAACAGAAGACGAAGTAAACTAGAAACAGGACAATCATTCAGCGCGAAGCTTGGGGATGCTTCGCAATGCCTAACGATCTGATGTCAATATTGCGCTGTCCTGGACTATGAAATTGTAATTCTGACGAGCCTTCTGGGAGTGCAGGCGACTAATGAAAAACAAACGCAAATGGAAGCGCGTCACAGCGTGAGCGTTTATCACTCAACTAAACGCATTTGTTGGTGGCGGACGTTATCACCGGAGGCAGACAGCGCGCCGCCGCCCCAGCGATCGCGTGTTCGCCGTCTATTTATAAAGCGTATCCTTGCTGTTATCCTGAGTGGCTCTCAGGCGTTCTCTGGCTCTGCGGCGGTCGACTTCTTCAGTCGGATGTTGAACGCTGTTCGCGTAGCTTGCCGCCTCCGCTCTCTTGTGCTGCTGCGCTGTTGCTCGTCCCTGCAGCAACAAACAGTCCGATGTGTGTTGTCCTGACTACCCCGTTACACACATTGACGCAATTTACATGCGAATGCTTTCAAGTTTTCCTGTGGCCATCCGCATTAAGCCTACATTCAGCTTGAATTACTTCAAGTATTGACTTCACTCTAAACTCCCGAATACATTCAGAACATCCATAACATCAATTGCTTTACTACTATTTGCAAGGTAATTTCTTTTCTAATACTCTTCACTATACTATTTGCGCTGTATTCAGAAGTCACACGTGTGGTCCATTCGGAAATATTGAAATGATATCATTAGTTCAATTGAGATGCAGATTTGAAATGCTGAATTTAGGGTGAAAGTAATAATTTGCTATTTCTGTGACGATATCAATGTGCAAAAGCGCAACAGAAGAATGAATCACGAGCACACTAAATTTAGCGTTTGAAAATATTGCATATGCGTTTGTCACATTTAATAAATGTCCACTGTATCGATCGTTAGTGTTTTCCTTTGTTTTCCAAATATGCAAATTTGCGTGTAAGGATTCCAATCGTCAATCGGAGACCAAGTGCGCAAATCCTTATGAGAGCAACGGGTTCATTTTCGCGAAAAGCTGCAAGGATCATGATAATACGTATTAATGCAAATATCTAAAAAATGAATGTATGTCTATCCGTCTGTCCGTCTGTATGTATGGGATCTTCTCCTAAATTACAAATAATTCGATCGAAGTGAAATATTGGGCATGTTCCGTGTATTACTGGGACAATTTTCAAGGAAAAACAATTGGAAAAAGCTCATGGTACCAAAGTTATAGCGAAAAAAACAACACTTTGCAGGACAAACGGTTCTGCAGTAGCGATCGACATCAGTCTTCTGCGCATGCGTCTCCGTCCGTTGCCAAGCAGCGATTGTGTAGGCGCATGCGCCTTGAACGCCTTGTCTCCGTCCGTTGCCGAACAGTACCAACAGATTGCTAACAGGTGGACAAGCAGATGAGCACATAGTAATAGTAGTGCTCCAATAGTATGCAGATAATATTTATGTGCACAAGATGAAGTATAATATTGAGATGAAAAATTAGTTGCCTCATTTGTTAAGTTTTCCGTGCTGCTTGATGAATTACGCAAAGAAATTTGTTTATTCACACGACGAGAGTCGTTATCTCATGCGCAAGTGTGGTAAATTGTTTACATTCAACATTAATAGTGTTCCTAGACGTTGCAAGGGTGAGGAGTTGACATAAGCATGCTGCCTGACATCCCATTCGCAGTATCCGAGTAACTTTAGCTTCTTGCGCATATCATATCGGAAACATTTTACAAAGGATTACGTTACTGCATCCGAGATAGTCTCCAAACACCTTGGTAATAGATGAGTTGGATGAAATATTAGAATGTTTAAGCTACCTGGCCAGATTGCTAAAGTCCTGCCCTAAAGCGATGGCTATTTTCATCCTACGCAAAAAGTGAGGATTAAAACATTGATATTTTACAACTACGTTTTGCATGCTGTGCGGAAACAGCAACATAAATAAGCACTTTCCGGGCAATATTCATTATGCATAAACATTTCCCAAAGGTTTATAGAAAATTTTATGTTTGCCCATTTTATCTCACCGAATTTTGTGTGAAAATTATATTTTAGGGCAAACAGTTTCAGTTAGCTTCTCTTATAAGTTACCGCTGTTGGTTGAAATAATAAAAATCTACCACACAATGCTCTGAGTTCAAGTCTCTTTGGGGTATTCAACTTCGTTTGTAATAATGTTAGATTAATCTTCACATGTACATTCTTATCTTCTTGTCCTTTCCTGTTAGTTAATAACGGATCTGAATTGATAAATTGAAGTAAATTTTGAATAAAACTACAATTATAAGTGAATTTTTCAAATTCCCTAGGAAGAGACTCCTTAATGAAATGCATATTTTACCACTTAATTACCATGAATAATGAACCAATTTGGTCTTGCTTAAATTTGTTAACAATTTTTCTATGACTTCAGTAATTTCTGGAGCATTTTATGATGAGATGCGAATAGGACCAACGGGAATCAGAAATAAGAAAGTACGCTAAATGAAAACCCTTCAGAATCGAGTTTTCGCTAACATTGGGTGCAAAACGAAAAATGGCGTGTATAAGATATACGTAAACGGAAAACTTCCGCTTTGTCTTCTACTTAAGTTGAGAGAATGGAATCCTTTAATGGTCCAAAGGAGTTTAAAACAAGTGCAGCTAATTTGCATAAATCCCGCAGCATATAGAAGAGTGCGGCGAAAAAACGTATCCTGGAAGTGACGGTAATGACGGACGGCGAAATACGCGAAAACCGATCAAGTTCTCAAGCGAGCGGCTTCTTCAGCTTTACGAAAACAACCAGGAAGAATTCAATTAAATTGTCGATTATAAGCCGTCAACGCTCTCCGTCATTACGACGCATTACATTGCGTTAGCGCATTGGATGGCTGCACACCGCAAGTGTTCACCCCATAGTCTGCACATTTCGTCCTGCGGCGCCGTTCGACGCGAAACGGTAATAAATTTATACCGGAGCGCTCAGGCGGCCAAAAACGTAGAAAATGAGCGAAATGAAACATGTAACAAGGTAGTCGAGGTAACGAACTATTGCATGCTGCTCCAATATTTAACCAGGTAGACGTTGCATTGGATTACAGAAGTACACTACGCGTCTACAATACGTTTACAATAAGCGAACGTGTTCCAAAGATTTGTCGCATTTGCTATAAGAAAAATTGAATTTTTCAAGGGAAACTGCAATTGGCATTAGAATTTCTATGTATTTTCTAGCAAGCGTCAACTTGAAGAGTGTGATATTGTTATACTCGGAGACTCTGATCTTTTTGTGCTGATTTCACAGGAAAAAGGCGAATTACTTTACAGAGGGTATGTGAGGAAGACAAGAAGAAAGTCGGTGGAAGAACATACTTTACAAATCTGCAAAGCTAACAAACGCTAAATGCTAATAATTCGAATAATTCCAATAATTCTACTCCTGGCAAAAGCACTACGGATCATTTTCTCTTAGACTAGGGGTCGCCTTCGCGGTTGAATCCCACATGCACACCACGTTCCTGGCGATTTCGTGCAGTCTTGGGCTTATTGGTAACGATCTTAAACAAAGTCGTCCGCGACACCTCCGGAAACTGTGTGGCAAGCTCGTTCATCGTCAGCCCATGGTCCTCATGAAGCTTCGCTTGCACGCGTCCAGTTAGATCGTCGGTGACCACACTCGGACGACTTGAGAATATGGCCAAGGGGAATATGGGAATTTCATGAACTTATTGCTTGATATTAGCCGAAAAGAGGTTAGGTTTGAATTCTTACTCATTTCTGCGACCATTCCCGATCCGGAAACCTACGGAGAGATTTTCATAGTTTAGTTCACAACTACATATTTGCACATCTGCACCTGTTAGCAATGTCCCAGCCTACTTGATATGGCATGGAGAATTCATTCGGTAAACAATAGTTGCTTGTTGGCAATGGACGACGACGCATGCGCAGTAGACTGCATTTGAGCGGTATTGCCGTGCCGTTTGTCGTGAAAAGTGTTGGTTTTTTCGCTATAACTTTTGAACCATAAGTTTCCTTGAATTTTCCTTTGCGTTATGGTGTCCCAGAGGTACACGGTACATGCTCAATATTTCATTTCCATCGAATTATTTGTATTTTCCGAGTAAATCGAGAACACACGCACACACACACAAACATTCACACAAACGCATGCACATACATTCATTTTTATATATAGAGATCTCCAATGCTGATTGACCCATATTGTCTCACATGTATAATATTGATGTTGAAAGTAAACAAACATTTGATTTGCATTGGCATTGCGCCAATTACATTTGGGCTGGAAATTTCTGTTAATGATGGACTTATTGTGTGCCTATTTGCAAGCTTGCTTCGTGAATGCATAAAAGTATGTGGCAATTTAAATTTAAATTGCGACAAACCGTTACTGTAATACAAATATTGGAAATGGAATTATACGCGTATTCCAAGTGAGCACGCCAGATTCGTGCATCTGCTGAAGACGATTTTGTCCACATGGTTTTGGTAGAGAATTTTGTAGTAGAATGTATCGTTCACGTTCCTTTAATCGACTGCGTTCCTCTGATTTCCTCAATCGTCGCGATGATGTAATTTTAATGACATCTTCGTTCGCAGATCAGCAGCACGTGATAGATTCGTCAAGTGCGTGCCAGTTTTACATATTCGCCACTTACTCGCTGGCACGTGACGTGCAAGTTCGCAATAGTGAAAACGATTTAGCAGTTTTCACTTTTGTGCGTATGAATTGCGGCTGTAGGCGAACAAACAAATCGAATGCAAATAAGGAGCGCGATGCGATCGCGGAAACCATCAAATTCCTTCAGTGTGCAATCACGCTCTTCGACGCAGAATGCCGATGAATGAAACCTTGAATTGACACAGATTACGCACGTGTTCGTCATTAACCGCTTTCGAGTGCTTTACACTTCTTCGTCCCATATATCAAGCCGCATAATTGCCTGCAATTAGATGAAGTCACATCAGCCCTATTATGCAAGTTTTGCAAGCATCTGCATTGATTGATACGCCAATGATCAACACGCTGTCATTAGCTAAGTGTGTGCAATTTATTTGGCTTTAATTTCCGATTTCGAGGAGACTAAACAATTCTTCGTTGGACAAGATAACGAATTTGTTGGTTTACCAATGAGTCACATGGGAACAATCAGCAAACATGAGATTGTTAGCTTTGGTTCCGATAGGGATGCGCGATTAGTGCCTCATCATTATAAATAAATTAATTAAGTTAACGATGTTTTGATGTACATCTCAACCTTGACGTTGACCATGTAAGTTTGCAGCGTCACAAGCGAAGAGTAATCACTCTTCGGCGTGATCCATTTCGATTTCTGTTTTACGAGGGAATGGGGAATGCAGGGTGAGAAAACGCACTAATTACGAGCCATGTGAAATTCGTTGATTGATTACTCTGGGCATTCAAGGCATGATGAATGCAAACGTGCGCGTCGACCTTGATTACTGATCGCGCTTGATCGAGGAGCGCTGGATGTGATGTTCGGAAGGAGTTGCCGCAACTGTTGCAGGAGCACCTTGAGATTGACATTGCAATCATAATCGCACTGCAGCCACTTGCAATGCATCGGAATTCAATAGAACAGCGTGGATTTGCATAGGAATTGTCGGCTGCTGTTGATCTGTACTCGATTTTTCGCTGCTGCGATGATTAGACGCAATTGCCATGCATGCAGGTAAACAAACAAACAATCGAACAATCGCTCGACGACGATTACGACACAATCAATCGCGCAGTTTTGTCGTGGCGGACCTTGAACGAGCGCTGCATATGGTTGATCAGCTGCGCTTCAGGCTCAACTGATGATCACTTACGCATTCAATGACCACTGCTAATCTAATAGATGCTTGCTCTTGTTGTTGAACAAGACGCGCCGACATGGCCAGCTGCTCGTCTTAAAACGCGAACCGCGACCGATCGCAAGTTTAGTGCGTCTAGAACGCCTGATGATGCCAGATCGTGTATTGTTTGTCTTCTATTAGTTGTCGACACTTTCTAGCAATTGCCGATTTCCCCAAACGCTGCTTTAGTTTGCTGCGAATGCTGATATTTACGTCTCTAATCAGTGAGTAATCAACTTGACTTTAATTGCAAAAGTTTACAGTTAATTAATTCCTTCCTTCACTTTTTCTAATCTTGCAACTTTATATTCAAATTATGCACGTGAAGTGAGGATAGTATTGGGTTACAACAGTTATATAACGCCCATTTTTGAGGGCGCTTTTTTTCATAAATTATTTACTATTGCTATTCAATTCGTAAGATTTATGTGCTACATTATTTCCAAAATTGTGCTCAAAAGGTTCAAGTTACTGTGATCACATGATTCTAAGATACGGATGGATGAAACAGATTTAATCCCTTGCAATCAGTATTTGCATAGAAGCGCACATAGGAGAATGAAGTAGCAACCAGTATCGGAACATCGAGCGAAGCAGACAAACGGCAGTAATGTTGCAATTTATTATTTGGCCATTCTTCCAGCCGCATTGGGCAATTCGGGCGGGAGCTGGTCGCAATCATTCTAATTCATTGCAATGGGCTCTGTTATTGATATTTCCGTCATCGATTTGTGCGCATTGCTGCGCTGTGTTTGCAATCAGCATGTGTCTGATGTCCAAACTCAAGCCCTAATTGAATGTTGGACGTAACTTCACTTTGGACAAGTTCGGCCACCATCAGGCGAACAGTAATTCCGTTGAATTTCATCGCATTTTCTATTTATTTGTTTCGTTTCCATTTCATCAACGACATTTCGTCGACTCCAAATGAATTTATTGTATAATTGAACTGCTTCAGTATATTTGCAACAAAACGCGAGCAATTTCATAAAACATGGCAACGCAATGCTGATAGGCAATTGATCAATAATTGATTAAGAATTCGGTGGTATTATCAATTTTCTATGATGAGATCAGTGCCATACATTGAATTCATTTTCTTGTGCGTTGGATGTCAATCTGCCACCTTATGTAAGATATCGAAGAAAAAACAACGCGGAATAAAGCAGTACAAGTCAGCACGCGTACGAATTACTAGCAAATCTGGTATACAAGGCGATCGACATTATTATCATATCATGTACCTCGTTGTGGTAATATGTGCTAACTTTTTGCTGTTTATTTGAGCTTGTTTCACGTCAGCTGGCTGCGTCTTTTTCTAATAAGTATTTGCGTAATCGACGACATTAATTCCACATTGTTTACTAGCCTCTCAATGCACAAAGTTATCGACAATGCAAACCCCATAAATCAAGCATGTAATGGTGCATTATGGAATGCTAACAAATTGATATTATTTTCGAAATTGTAATTGCTGCTTCGAATACACTATGAACATATTTACAAAATGAGCAAAATATCGTAACAATTAACTCCAAGCCAAAATTTCTTTTTAATTAAAAAGTTGTTGCTTGCGATTATGCGAAAGTTTGCTTGTTTCGTTTTTATTGTTTGCTGCACTTCGCCGTGAATTGCAAACGTCTCTAATTGCGAATAATTGGTGCAGTGACGTGATCATTGAGAAGAAGATGCGCTCATCGCATCAACCATTTATAGAAACGCACTTGACATAATTCCGAAGTGCGTAATACATGCATTTATTTATTCAAGCAACAAAGTTATCGCACTTTGCGGTGGATGCATTGCATTAATAACGCAATTCACACTTGTATCGCATACTAATTAAATTGACAATATTTGTGCAATAAATTGATGAGGAGCTGTCGATCTCCAAAATTCGTTTTATTCCCAGAAGGTTACATTCATTTGTTATCTATTCCCAACCGGTTTCGGACATCCTCAGGGGTGTATTGTAATTTGTTGTAATACACAACACCGTAGTACAATGTAGAGTTAGGGAATGTAACCACTAACTTCTCTTCGCTTTATTCAACAATCGCTCTCCAAAAACTGGAACACCCTGTTGATGAATATTTGTACCCTCGCAGTGACGTACCATGAACATTTGCCGCCCGGGGTGGTCTGCCGATTTGCCGCCATTTTGACCCCCCCCAATCAAATCTATTCGTAATTATTCGCATATTTTCGTCACTGCCATATTGACGTTCTCAATGCTACCCAGCATTTAGGAAATGCAAATAAAGCTAATTGTGGGCACGTCTTTGATCAAAAGCACAACAAGAATGTCAGCGAGGGTGCCTTCCGCAATGGCAATTCCTCGATAAGCATCGACAAGCAAATAAAATTGTTTCAAGGATTTGCAAATTCGGTTGTAGTTAGACAAGGAAGTAATAAATGAAATTCCAGTTAAACGAAGCGAATTTCCGCACATGCCACGACCACAAGTTTACGATTTTGCACGAGGTGGCGCGAACGGCGAAAAAATGGCTGGCGGAAAGTTTGTCAACTACGTGCCCGATTAAAGGTGCGCGTTTGGGACGTCACGTGATGCCCATGATGGCACCGGCAAAAACATGCGCGACTTGAGCACTTCCATTAAGTCGTTGAAAGTTTCGCATTCCGGGTTTGCGCACACCTTGTGTATTTGCGGCACGACTTTTACGAAATCGCTCCGCAGCTCTATTGTGCAGATTTCGTGCACATTTGCAAATCAATCATTGCAGCACCAAATCGAAAATCGGCAATGCGACTGACAGTCGTAAGTGTTGGAGGATGTTAAAGAATTCAACTTGTTTGAAAGTTGCAAATCCTTGCTGGAACATTCCCGATCTCTCAATGTCACATCTTGGATTCTCGATTATTTTGTATTTCTGTAAGCGATATATAGTCACCATCCTTCCCATACTAAGATATTAGATACGATGAAGAAGAAGCGAGAACCACAATAAAATAGAAAATGCCAATAATTCCAATAAAGAGCATTTTGGATGCAGTCCACTAGAGACGATAGATCGAGGGGACTATTAACTTTCAATTTGTAGAAAAGCATGCGTCAGAAGGGTGCATCATAATAGATAGTAAGACGCTTACAGGAGGCAGATGATCGAAATAAGTGAAACATGTTAGAATGATGTGAGACGCCAGAACTGACGGTGATCCGGACGGGGAGGAGGAACAATTGCAATGCCATAAGCAGAGCAATAAGCCAGCTTTCTGACATGCATAATGCATTGGGATATGGGATATAGGATCGCTATATATATGGAGAATGGAATCGTCAATTGGGAATCCTACATTGTGCCGTGGAAGACGTTCGCAATTCCAAACAACGTCGCCCCGAACACCTCTTTGTCGCCAACTTAAACGCAATCTCAACGAATTTCCACAAAAATCGAATGCCGGTTTCGGCACATAACTGTTTATCATCACACGTGCTCATTTTGTCTGCGCGATTAATGCAAATGAATTCATCAATCTCGCATCCTCCATTATGGTTCGATGACCTAGGATCAGGTTGTAGAGGAATTGATTCAATAAGCATATCCTTGGACTAAACGTGGAATTGGAAGCAATTCAAGAATTGAGACCTAACACACTCATCTCGCTGGCAACATGAAACAATTTGCATTGTCGGCCAGATTGACCTCCACTGACCTGTCCATTCATATTGTTATCTTGCCGACATAATCCAATTGGACGTATTATGTGTGTCGAACGGTTTACTCAACTTGTTTCCAATCTGTGCGTTTGTGCATTTGATGCATCAATTGTTTCAACTTGTGCATTGTTCGATGTCTTCATCTTCTTAAACCGCTCCCCCTTGACCACTTCTACCAGTGTTGGTGGGGGTGGGGAGTTAAGGAAGAGGGCACTGCAATCTCGTTTTGTCCTCTTCCTACTGGCCACATCCTAGAATTTGAAACTATACCGCTCTGACGGGGATTGAACCCAAGACCCTCTGTTTCACAACTGAATCTTTGACCGCTAGTGGTTCACATTTCATTCTCCACAACAGACCAGTTCAATCTTGGTTTATGCGTGAAAATAGCACGTAAAGTTCATGATTGCAAATAATTCAATTAAACGACTTAACAGCCTCTAATTGCATTTCAACATCCTGCAATCTCTTAGCATTATTATTGTCATTGCAAATTGTTGGGTTTGCTTAATGAGGACATTGAAAAATTGCGCGAAAACCGCAGTTTGGCGATAAAAAGGCAACGTTTACTTTTCACCTTCGTTTCAATATTGCGCTCTAATATTATAGTGTCGCACAATTGAAACTCTAAAGGTAGAGGCATAAGTAGACTAGGGTCGAAGAGAAAAACGTGAACGTTTGCTCATTTTCGCTGAACGCGCTCTCCAACGTCCAAAGAGGCGATTTGTTTTTCATTAATATTTGCCAACGACGCGCCACGACTTTTCATTGACCTAAGACAAACGCAACGTGCGCTATGCTCGTTAGCATATTAATTACAATTCTCAGGACAGCGAACGTGATGCGACACGAAACGCGACGCCAGATTATCGAATACGTAATCGTCGCATTCGCGAACAGCACTACAATGTAGACGATTGCATTGTCCCTAGTCGGCACTCAAAGGGCGACAATGAACTTAGGGCTAAATTTAAATTTAAATTTCGGACTCAACTGCGAAATTCCGCCATTGTCCGCTCAATCTATGTTTGCTTAAGGAATAAACCCAATCTAACGGAACATACAAACGCGTCATCATCGTTGATAGACGCAATCAACGAACAAGTCATTAAGGCTCAATTAACACGTGAAATTGTCAATTTTCCTCGACGTCGATTTCGATTCGTGACCACAATCGTTGGTCTCCCTCATGTTTTCCGCTTCCTCTCCAATTGCTACTTCCTTTCAACGCAAATCATTTGTCAATTTGCCCTTGAATTGATAGTGAATCGTTTTATTGACGTATCTTATTCTTGCAAACACAGAGCGAGTGAATAAGACACTTGAGAGGTGAGAAAGAGGCAACAAACTGTAACAAATCCCAGCTATGGGATATTAGAATATAAATCCCGTGTAGGACTACCTAAATGTGCACGCATTATATAATAATACGCAGCCATACACGTTCCGTAAAGCCATGGTTCAGCCCTTTACCTTCATTGGAATTGGAATTCTCAGTTCAGTTGCTGGTAGATTTTTAATTCCACTACTTTGGACTTCGCTTTTCGATATTTTTGTTCTATTCTCTCTTTCTCATGTTAGTTATATATAGGAAAAAATGACAATCCGGTGAATACTAGGATGGAAGTGACAGAAAATAGCTCCACACAGGAAAATATGGAGAGACAATCATCACAATAAAACAAATATTGCATACAAGGAATAATCCCACTAAATAGCTTTCTTCAGACCGTATAACATGAGAGGGTATAGCAGGTTACTCTCACAGGCGGGCCGCTTGAAAGGGTGTGGCGGGCTGCGTCCCCGGTATTTACCGGATTTTCGGTTTATAAGACGCAGCGTAGGCAACTTTTAGGATAAAAATTTCCGAGAATTGAATATTTTAACCGATAACACAAAAATAACGCATATCTCTATCTTAATTGGCAAAAGCATCAACATGGTCGTCAACAATAGACCACTTTTTTCATAGATCATATCGTTTTCAGTCCCATCTATCAAGTTTGATAGTCTCAAATGATTTAAGGACAACTTCTATCTACACTGACTTACAGGCTTCTTGGTCCTCCCAGATAGAGTTAAATCCTTGATAGCATGGGTCACCCAGGTGGCGAAAGGTTAGGTTTTATTAAAAATTTGAATTCTGTTAAAAGTAAACGGAAAAGCGATCCCATTGTTGTATCAGACGTATCCCATTTTTAGAGTTTTTTTTTACGTAAAATACGCTACATTTAACTATTGTTTCTCATTGTTTCTCTTCCGAGGAAATGATAATTGCGCCAAATCTTACACAACATTATCATGTCCAAGTCATTGTGAGGAGTATGATCAGGAATGTGAGATGCGATACGATTAATTATCATTGCTTGCGGCGACAAATCGCATTACCATAGACAATAGATGATAAGGTGGGACATGAATGTCGAATGCTAGCGAAAAACGTGCTTATTCCCGTTCACGTTTGCCAGCATGATGACAATGAGGCGTAAAGCCGTCGGCAAGCGTGACTTGATGTGTGTACAAACAAAGAAACCTCCTGATTGCATTTTAATTTGCATGCAATCAAGTCTTGCCTTGAACGAGATGCTGGCAGTTGGAATTTCGCGTTGACCTGGGAGACGTAACAAGCAACAATTGAGGCTATTGTGAGCAATTCGGCTTATTAGCATCCATGTACATTTCTAAAAGCTGCCAGAACGCTGATACACTATGATCGGGGGCTGCATGTGGCTGAGATATGTGCGAATACTTGTTAGGACACAAAACGCCCGTGATGGATTATTTAAGTGGCACGATCCGTTAGCCCAGTAATAAATCATCACAGGGGTAGTGTCATCCAGAGATACAGGCACAGCAAACGGGCCTGCTCTGCGTATGCTTATGTATACATACTTTATGTCCATACTGCAACATTCCTGTCATACATCGTGGTCCCTGCAACATTCAACTCATCCTTACTATGCTCTCTGGACCCTTTAATGTTGAATTTTCCTCACAAATACTCTATTAAAACCTTTTGATTTAAGTCACCTGTCTCTGTAGCCAATAATTCAGCCCAATGTTCCAACAATAAGTCAGAAATTTGCATGAAATTAAGAGGAGCGATTTAACTCACATATGGATTGGATTCTAGAGCAATGGGGCAACCTAATGTCATTTAAAGCGAAACCTGAGCTAAGCTGAAAACACAGGCAACAAGAAATGTTGGACTGAATTTGAGCCAGAGAAATTGCGATGAAAATAAATTGCCGGCAATTGCAGTCCCAATTGCAGGTGCAGCAAATTGCACAATGCTCTTGATTAATCTATGATGTGACAATTTACTGCAAACAAGTGATAAATATGAAAGGGCACAAGTGAGATAAGTCGAAATACGAGCGGAACTATAGGGACGGGTCCAAACGGCCGTATCCAGGCCATTGCCAAATATTTTAGAAAGGAAATGACATCGGAAATGATGCAAATAAATCAACTTATTTGCATCCAGAAAAGTTATCAATGAACAAATTATAAAGTTGCCTTAAATAAAGTACTTGTAGAACATCATATCGCGAACTTTAACTTCGTCAATAAAGGACGCTTATAAAAAAATCAAATTGCCATTCAATGCCAAATGCAGAAACGAATTGAATGAAAGCAGAATTTCAAAGTGGTTTCACTAGTTTCGGTGGATGGGATAAATCTTCTCCTCTCTTGGGCACAAATAATAGATTCATATACTATTTTCTTATTCTCTAGTTTGACTAAGATGAACTGAACTAAAGCATTTGGTGCAGGGTAAACAGATTCGCAGGCAATGCAATTATGAAATCATTTCATCAAATTTTCCCCCAATTACTGTTCTGCATCGAGGCGCTAAATTCCTAGAGCCGTCACTGCTTGTTGGCCACCGAAATTAATTATCCAATTATTCGCGTTCAACTTCCCGCACATGCGGTTCCATTAACATGATGTATTCGAAGGACAAGGACAAGTACAGAAATCATTACACGCATACATTGTGTTTGATTGGACCTTTCATTAACATTCACACTAATAAGAGTGATAATTCAACTTATTTAAACATCTTCAGGAATTGTTAAATGTAATAATAAAGAAATGTTTCCAACTGTTATTTAAACAATTCTGGGCAATTTTCTAACACGCATTTACGAATTGTTGCCTTGCAACATTCACATCGTGTCCAATAAACAACGTTGAAATTATGCCTGAATCCCGTTGCGGTAAAATGCACTCTAGGACTTCTCCGCAAAAACAGACGATCCCAATGGATACCATTGATGAGTAATGCGGTCACATTTCCATTGTTTTCCTAAGCGCCAATGTGGGAGTTGGTCGCCATTAATAAATATTTGAATATCGTCGACGTAAGTGGCGTGATAAATATATCAATAAAACACAACCGTTCATTGTATGCCGAAGAGTGACAAAATGGCACTTTGTCCTAAATTGGAAAATGTCCCTGTCGGCAAAGGGCGTTCATTTAGTTTTTCATCAACTTTCTACAATATGTATTCTATAAATCAATTTCAAATCGCTCCCAAATGTCCCACGTTAAATGTTTGGTTGAATGGATGATTTCATTATCACGTAGATCAGCGGTTCCCAACCTCTTTTTATTCGTGTCTAATCTAGTATCCCTTTAATATATAGATAAATCCATATATTCTAAACTCTGGTTATTACTGCTAACGTAGATGATAGGGAAGTATAGTGATTATAACGAAGTTCCGGTGGCCTAGGATTATTGTTCTGTCCAGTTCCTGGAATGTTCTCTATTTTATAATCAAATATAATTTATCTAGAGATTCGTGGTATACGGGCAGCATTTTCCTTGTCGTTTGCATTTCAATACCCCCTGCTTAAATATGTCCTTACGCCATTGCCGTTGTCACCAATATATTTTCTTCAGGACTAGTTCGCCCTTGTCGTTAACCAGATGGCCTTCTAATGCCTAGTTCCGTAGGTGAATTCAAATGGGATCTTGACCATGACATCATGGCTTTTCATCAAAATAAAAGACGCAATTCCCTCCCGTCATTTTTCAGCCACAGAGTCCATTGTGGTGGACAGAAGTCCGTCTAAGTAGAGGAGTGCCATGATGGAATGCAAAAGAAAACCGAGAAAATGGCAGACAATGAAACAATCCGACGCTTTTTTGTTTGATTTTTGCTACTTTCCCTACGGAATACAGTTCAAGAACGTATTGATATCAAGAATTTACTTATAGGTCTTCCACTAACTTGTAGCGAAATTATTGAGGATTTCATTTTGGGGCTGGCAACAAAAAGGTCACAAATACTTGTTGTTCGAAATGAAAACCAGCAAAAAGGTTGCACAGACCAAAGTTATGAGGTGGGAGAAGTGAATATATATAACAGTATTAGTTAAACATGTCGGTTAAATGCACGCATTCAGGGCAGTATCGGAAGATGCTTCGCTCAACGCTGCCCTTCGAGTGCGTACTTAAATATTATGTCTTTAGCTTCCGGCACAATACCCCAGTGCCACATCCCAATCGAGTCTTATCTCATCGCAAGCAACTTTCTTACACGTCCACAAAATTTGGAAATCAATTTGTCAACGGCTTGAAGAGTATAAATTATCGTTGACACATTGGGATGTCAACCAACCCTTCGCCATTGTTGCCATCGTCAAGAGGCGCAAGGATGGTTTCTCTTTGGGATCTCGTATGGATCGCGCATCCATCTTGATTTCAATCGAGAAAAATGATTTTCTAGCGTGATTAAGTGGTCGAGTGCACCTTTGTGAATTGGCGGTCTCTCGAAGGGACGTTTTTAACGAATCGCCATACAGCAACTAATATACGCCCTTGCTGCACATCTTATCGTTAAGGGCTTCCGAGATAAATATGTAAATAGGAGCACCATCCTTATTGCTGTCGGAATGGTTGCGGAAGGGTTTCGGCCCTTGCTGTTTATAAACTACCCTTAACGACCCTCTGATCAATTTGTGTGTGTGATATCGTGACACGTCCGCAGATGCCTAATTGGCTGTGAATAATGCATGAATTTGTTAAATTTGTAAAGCATTTCGTTTCCACATTTTTGCCATGCAAATCCTTGACACCCGCATTCGTTATTACGGGTATCAAAAAACGCACATTTCCATTTCTTTTATTTTGAGATTATGCATATAATTTCAGTGAAATATTCCCAAGTCACAAAATGTAGGTTCAAGCCACGTGTGCTTGAGATCATCAATGTGAAGATAGAAAAGCTAACAACCTAATAACTCAACCTAACCAAACAGCCCCTATCTCTCTATTTTCATATATGGCACCATGATAAAACGCGAATAAATTTAGATCGGGATAGTTAAATGTGCTGTTGCACAATCAAATGCAAATGAAATACAAATAATTACAATGCTAGTTGATAGAAGTGGCATTTAATAGTTTAAACTCCATTCTGGAAAGCAAACGAATTTGCAGAAGAGGTTTAAACTCGACTTCTGCAAATTCGTTTAATTACAACGCTACTTGTAAATGTTATTATTTGGAGGTTACTTCACATATGATGCGTACAACAGCCAGCACAGCATGGTCAATCTGAGGTTACGCAGATGGCGTACGGATAACCCACAAGTGTAGTGACTTGTGAGTTTAGTAGAGAGAGGACAGTACGACATCTGAAATGGCAGATTTGGTTGCAGTACTCTCCTCTACGATTCCGCATTCCATCCCCATAACCCAATCCTATCTTCCATTCCAAAAACTAAGAGGCCATACAATGGGCCTAAGTGCTGCATATATCACACGCCCTACAACAAACCCAATGGGGTATAGTTTCAAAAAAATGCAATGACTATGATTTACCAATTCAGACGTTCTTACTTCGATAATCCTTCCAATCCGCAATAGCTCATAGAGCACTTCTAAGCTCTAATGGATTTTAGCTTAAACGTAAAGGTATAATGTATATATACATGAATGGAAGTCGGTAGATTCGAATATTACAAATATTCGAAGAATCTCAAGGTTGGAAGGCTGTAGCTACCAGCATTTTCCATGCTAAATCATGTAGAACCCAGGCAACGCCGGATCCTCTCCTAGTTTTCAGTAAAACTGTGTTTAACCGTGCATAAACAAATGTCCATTTATAGTGTTTCTATATATGCATAACAGTACGACTTACATTCCCCTACATCCCCTTTCGTGCGCAAATACAAGACCAACGCTACGACGCGCAGTTATAAAAGATTCGTATCGAAAGAACCATATGAGGATGGAGAAAGAGTGAACCGCAAATCCATATTTTGCTCTGTTACGGACGATTTTGCGCCGACTTCAATGACGTATCAAAGAAAGTAATCATTCGGCCGAGATGATTCGAAGCTGGGGTGAACCGTTTCATTTCGTATTCGAATTTTATTATTATTCTCCGCCATGCTCCCTGCTCGCCCGCTAATATAATAACAGCTTGCTCCAGGGAGAAGCTGCGAACGCTTCGAAAAGTCGTATTGACGGCTCTAATGGCTTTATAATATTACTTCGCACGACACCTGCCAGCAATGATTTCAGGTAACTTGCCTCCTTGCAACTGCAACCATTGTCGATTGTGATCGGTCGCAACGAATCCACTTGCCCGATAATTACCTACTCGACTTTCCACGCTTACGTCGGCTTAGCAATGAGCAACTGTGCGGAAGCCGGAAGCAACGGAGAAGTGCTCAATGCTGGGCCACACCATTTTTGCGTCCTTTTTGCTGTCACTGGGGCACTTCCTGTGCATCAGTTTACGACTGTTCTTAATCGCAATTAAAATATACACAGTGCAATGCTTTTCTGCAAACCGGAAACAAGGACAGGCGGGTGGAAAACCTTCATCGCCTCATGGGGTTGCAGCCGTGAGTTAGAAGGGCGCTAGGAGAAATACTGATTGAAAGAGAGCATTCTTGCTTTTGCTAGATCTTCACAGCTCTTCCAATTAACTGCCAAA
The DNA here is from genome assembly GCA_025447835.1 of Labidoglobus nevermanni. Classification (NCBI taxonomy): domain Eukaryota; kingdom Metazoa; phylum Arthropoda; class Insecta; order Coleoptera; family Staphylinidae; genus Labidoglobus; species Labidoglobus nevermanni. Next base: position 2,451 of record JAOEHK010044785.1, on the reverse strand, counting down.
GTTGACCTGATGTCTTCTAGGCAAACTTTGCTCCGATGTAAGTCATCGCGAAGGAATATCAGAGTTTTCCTGCGCATCAAGTGTCCTCGTACTATGCCAGATGTGTGCATAGATGAACTGAATTCAGTTCTGTCGTATACTGGTTAAATTCGAGAGAATAAATGTCGAGTACTCATATATTCCGAACAATAACACTTTAACAGTACATTTATCCCACTCCCATATGAACAATTCACTTGCTTGCAATAGAATGTTGGATTTTTCGCAATTGCCGAGAGTTGAATTTGGAATCTCGACTGGTGCACTTGATGTATTGACAATCAGCAACGAGATAATGAATTAATTTTTTTTCGATTTAACGGATTATTACATTCAATTAAAGCCATGGACATTGAGCTTGCGACACAATTCGAGCGGAACAATAGGCAGGAAATCCGCACAAGGGGAAGTCCTAGACAGCTCCCCAATTCGCCGCTGCCAACAAATCGACACCGTCATTGTTTTTATCAGGCAATTAATTTCGTTTATTGCGCATCGTTTACTTCAGTCAGACCTTACTTTCCGCCCGCTGACGAAGCAACAGATCTTCGACCACCGCCTGACAACGCCAGAGGAAATTCAGTACCGAGGCAGGAGGGGCACCAAGATTAAAAGAAAAGCAGAAATATCGGTGGGAGTAGTCGAGCGCTGATATGAGATGAAATCATCGCACTCAGATGTATAACAAAAGACGCGACTTCCGCTATCTCCACTGCCTGCGGCTATAAATTGCAAAAATGAGTCGACTGAGCAAAAAATAAAACGTGGTGAGAATGAAGACGAATGATAAGATTCAAGACAATGGCGCGTCAACTGGCTTCACGGAGACTTCTTAAGGGATCTGATTGTGGAGATTACAGCTTCTATTATCCGTGTTTCATCAGACTGTTTCAGTTATTTCTTCGCCTGCCTGTTCAAGTCCTTCAATATGAACATATTGCTTTTACATAAAAATGAATGATTATTGAAGAATTTAATTGTGTTTAATAGTGACATGGTTTTCAAAAATTGCTAGTTTATGGTACTTTTAATGGCAATAGGCAGATGTACTCAAATCAAAAGATTCATGTCACCCCTGCGGGCACCCGCTATGAGAAACACTGGACTAATGATATAAAATACTGAGGGAGCGCGTATGCTTTCTTCTCCAATCCTACGACTCGAGTCTGCAATAGTGGATGTTAATGCTCACATTCACCGAAGTAAAACTGCAATAACAAGCCTGCATAAATGCGATTTAATATTTTTAATAGGGCATAGACAGCAACAGAGTAGACTAAACGGCAAAGTCAACAAATGGCATTGTGGAATTTCAAATATTTTTTTATATTTTCGCCTACACAGACCCTTCGCCTGCAGGCAAAGTGCGCTGGTGCTGTTTTTATTTCAGCTATTCTGCAGCATATTAGTAAGACATTTAAACATAGAACGTATATAAAATAGAAAAGTTTTAATGGCGTTCCTGCTAAACGGGAAAAATGAAAAGTTTTTTTCCCTCCAACAAGCCGCGGAACGCATTCAAATCGTTGCACAATAATACCAGAAGAATGTCGATAAAACTGTGGAAAATTCAACTTGCGCTTTGAATTATTATTAACATTGCACAAACAGAAAGAAAATTTCACTTTAAATTGTTCGCGTTCAAATTGCGTTCAAATTCTCTACAGACTACATATTCACTTTGTTCCTTTTTTCACAGGTCATCTGACGTGTCTTCTTGTCCTTCGTTGGCAGTGGTCCTAAATTGGCGTCAAGATGAGGCGGCGAAATGTCGTTTACATTACAATTTTATTCATTAATATGATTGAGAGTAAGTAAGCAATGTTCAATCTTGTACTTATGTATATTGGAAACATTTGATGGTTGTACACAATCGTAGTGCAGATGGAAAAACGAAAAGTACTTTTGTCTACCATTCATGAGTCCCATAATATCACTTCTTTCAAATATACGGCTTTCTTTTGGTTGCGTGTCTTTATTTGTGCTATTTCCCATCACATGCCTGCATACCTATCAATTCTCCCCGTTTATCCGTTCGTCTTGCTCTCTGAGCTTGCATCCGGCCCATCATAGCAGCTTCCCATTCTATTCATGTTGAGGGGAACTGTTGTCTATCCTCGTATGTACATAACTTATGCACCCAACTATTCATCTTCTTTTCGTGGTCGGCTCAGACAGCTTCCAACCGTTTATTTTGCCGAGGTCAAGATACACCAATAGCGAATTACTTACCTCTAGAGCAGTGTTTCTCAAACTTATTTGACTCGCGGCACCCCAAAGTCATAAAACTACAATTCGCGGCACCCCAAAACCATAAAACTACAATTCGCGGCATCCCAAAACCATAAAACTACAATTCGCGGCATCCCAAAGCCATAAAACTACAATTCGCGGCACCCCAAAACCATAAAA
>JAOEHK010044674.1:0-22578 GCA_025447835.1 Labidoglobus nevermanni | reverse complement strand
ATGTGACACACCACAAAAAAATATGTTTATATTTTTCGAATGTTGACACACTCAGCTAAAAAGGTTCGCCATCACTGACATAGCATCTGCTTGAAGTCCTGCTTTGCTCCTTTGGCCTTTGTCTGGAGACTAGGGCGAGCTCCCCAAACAATATGTGACCCATCTCAAATCGATTTAAGGTACTACTTTATGTGACCTGCCCGATTCCCAAAGTTGCCCGTAACATGTTACAGTATTTCCCAATAAGGGCTACTATTTGGAGGTATCCCATGCTTTATCTCGCATCTCTAGCTCGCCACCCAAAACTGTTCACTCTATGTTAGGTCTGTATTCAGTGGTTTAAGCTCTGATTTGAGCCTTACATTTTCGATGCTGGATTCTATCAGCTAGCTTCTTTTCAGACTACTTGCCAGTTTATTTAGATCTATTAGAATCTTCAATGACCAGCGAATGGATTGCATGTTTAATAAAATATACTGCGATGTCTTGGTCGCTGCAAATTCGACATTAAAGCCATCAAATGGAACCGTTGGCGTTGGTAAGATATTCATAATTTATTATATAAGTTCATACATAGCAGAAGATCGCACACTGAAATACTCTTATCAGGGTTGTATCAGACGTTTACATTAGCTCGATGAGCCGCAACCCCTGGCACAGCCCCTCGCATAACAACATAAAATATGCATTGTTACATCGGCGTACTTTTATATCATCACTATCGTAACTCCAAGTTGGAACCGTGGTCACGTCTTCCGTGCATATGCGGCTGTTTTAGGATGAACGATGTATCGAAGGTTTTCTAAGGATTACAGGGTTGACAGCAACATCGAAGATGCAGAGCTTAGGCGGTAAATGAGGAAACTACGAAAACTACTACCGTGAACCGAGATGAGATGAGATCGAAGATTAATGAATTAAAGCTTGAAAATAAATTTCAATATAGTTAGCCCGTTTAACCAACCAAAAATTCAATGGATAACGAATAACTAAGATTAAATATGTTACAAAAATCTCTTCCGGATTTCATCTATTCTATTGCTCGCAGTGCGAAGGATAAGTCAGGCAATCGGATTATCCTTTTGTTCGCCTCAATTCTCGCATTTGTGCCACTGAATTCGTGGCTCACTAGCCTAAGGTTTTCCGGAAGACAAATTTCTAATTTTTTACTCTTAGTTCCAGTTCACTATTGGCTATACCTTGTAGTCTGAGCATTTTGGGACGAAGATTCGACCATCCTGCTAGAGTTTCATAATGAAATGTCCCTGTGAAGCAAAAGTGGTGTGAGAAGTGCGTCGTAAAGGTCCTATTTCAAAGGACAAAACTTTAACAACTACACTAATGGGAAATCGTCTTTTAATTTACAACGTCTATTAAATTTATGACTACATTCTGAAGTTTTGTTAAATAGAAATCATTTCAAAGTATTTAAACTACAAGGACCTTACGTGGGCATAAGATTAAGAAAGCGAACGACGGTGTTCTGAGATATGATCAAAATATCAATAAGTAGCTTAAATGCAACCTGAAATACCCAAGGAATTGATTAATGGCTATTACTTAAAGAAGAACTTATTATTTAAGCATTTGTGATAAGACATCCTTAATTAAAGTTTGAATACGCATGACTAAAGTTCAATTCTTGCTCCGCTTCAAAAGTTTACCATCCTGTACAGATACCAACATGTCATAAAATCTGGTTGGCAAATGTTCATTGGCCTGGAGGATATCCGATATCTTCTGGTAGAAGGTGTCGAGATAACGAGGAGGAAAGAAAGAGTGGAGTTGAATAATTGCCTTCTCATTGATCTGATCATAACTTACCTTGATTTGTAAGACACGGGAAAAATTTGTTTGAAGACAATCACATTACAAACGCAGATATGAAGTTGTGTATGTAAATATAATATATTTCGATCCATATCATGGATATTGTGTAAAATAAATATGGAAATATGTTCTGCTGATCCACCAAGTACTTTAGCCTGATATCGGATGACGTACGAATTTGGCTCGTATCCAAATTGTATCCAAAGCCACGTATGTTTCCGATTATCGACTTTCATTCATGTGCGCAATAAAAATGGTCTTATTTTATTAGCAACGCATGCGGCACTTTATTGGCAAGGCGCAAGAGTCAGCGAACACTTTGGAATTCTACATCTAACCCGAAAGCTTCTCTAGAGAATTTCATGACTTGAGGAAATTCGACTAAGATGATCGACACAATAAAACAGTTTCGGGTTTCGAGATGATTGCCTGAATTTCAGATATGATTGATAACCATTACATTTTTATACAACCCTTGAACTTTCGACAAAACATAGTCAGAGAATGTTTTCGATTATTGCATTTTATTTCATTTCCATATAGATGAATATAGGGGCAGTTTTGAATGATACAGCTGTCCAAGAAACTCCACCAGGATTAAGGTTGCCACTTGCCATCAAGGTAAAACTGTAAATTAGTAGGGCTTTAGTGAGAATTGTCTTTACTTCCTTACCTTATAGGCCAGACCTTGCTTCATCAGATTACCACTTACCCCGATGTTTAAAGTCTATAATTTATAGAAAAACATTCAATTTTAATGAAGGTGTTTTATTTTACTTGAATCAGCTTATTGTCAATAAATGCTAGAAATTCTACGAGAGTACAATTGTGGAGTTGCTAAGAAGTTGCTAATGAATTAATAATTAAAATTCAAAACAACTTAGCTATTCAAATTGGTATCGAAACTTATTGGAAATTGAGTACATTGTTGCAGTAATTTATTGTACTGAATAGTGCAATATATTAATACCATTAACTTGTTTTAATTCGATTATCCTCTATGTGGGAGGGAATTTGTCTGTCTGGTAATTTTCTTGTTCTCATTTGTACATAAAACATAGTTTGCGTTGGCACTGGGCGAAACCTCAGCAATCAAAGATGAAACAAACTTTGATCAATAAGCCAGACAAATTTGCGGAGCACTAAATAACGCTGGATGAGCTTTCGGTCTGATTACTTGTATCTGCCAGAAGATGGGATAACTAGAGACTTGTTCTTCTTCGGTATTCAGCAACATTTAATTAGGTTGGCGACTTCTATAAGGAGATTGAATCCGTTAAAACGTATCTTAGCAATGAATTTTTGCAAAAATTGAAAGCATTCTGAAAAAGTTCATCTCGTATCAGAGTCTCTTTCAAATCTATTATGAATACATAAATACCATAACTCAATAGGCAAGCTGTAAGTCTTAAGCAAGTTGGAGAGTATTAGGTAAATGCATCATCGCGAAATTCGTTAACAGCGTTAGCAAAACTAACTTGGCAATTCTATCTCCGTGTAATGAAAGCAACAAAGGACAGCGCCCCGGAATCTTGAAGAAGGGACTCTTCGTGAGAAGTTCTTGCATGGCAATCGAGCAAATACTGCAATATGCCCAACTGACAAAGTCTTGCCATTCGCACGTACTGGTTTCACGCCTCTCCGTTTGCACCACCATTCAGCACTGCTCGGAACGTGGAAAAGACTTTCGGTAGCAATTAATCATCGACAATCCTACAAGGTTTAATTAGCAGCCTTACACCTCGCAATCCAGAGAGTGATTAATGAAATCTAAACGTAACAGGACAATTAATATTGCATGTTAATAACGCAAATATTTGTTGATGCGGCCGACTAAATTCAGGGCACGTAAATATTTTAGCAATAATAATTCCCTTTCTAAATCGCACTGGTAATCGATATCACATTTTCAAAACAAAATATTAATCACATTGAACTACATCCGATTACGTTTACTAAAATTGAAGGACAATCATTATTCATTTAATAGAAATATAAAAATATACTTGTAAAATACTTTAAAATCATTTGTGGTCACATATCTTCATGTAATTCTGTAAAAACACGAAAAGACTACCAAGCTGCTAGAAAGACATGGTTGAAATATGAAACTAAAAACTAAACTAACAAAACTAAAGTATTCCGTCATCTGCACTCACAATGGCAAGCTCAGGATTATTCAAAGAATCTATAAAAGTCCATATTATTCTTATACTAATTAGCACACTAGTACAAATACAAAACAAATTTGTAAATGCCCTATCGTGGCCAAAAAGGGAGGCTTTTTGAAATTACATCCGACAGCTATCCAGTTATCTTTCCAATTCTTCGGAAACTCCTGTACGCATTCCGCGTTCGACCTGTGTACTTCATTTTTTGCTACGAATTGCTGCAACATTGAGACCAACAGGACTTATAAAAGCTAATCAATGTAGATTCGATTTCATGAAGACTCGGGCTTTGAACCGCTTTCATATACGAACGAAAATACCTTTCCATTTCAGCTACATGTACATTGGTACATGATCTATATTTTTGTGATAAAGCCGATAAGTCAAAGGATGAATGCATCGTATTAACACACAAAGCAAGTTTATATTTTATAGTGACTCCTAAATAATGGGAAATTAGCCATAAATTCATATTAAGTATAAATGAGTGAAAATATGAGTATAAATTGAACTAATTATTAAATGAGGAATTTAGCGTCAAGTCCAAGAAGGAAAAATGTCTTCAGAAAAGCTTCATTTGGGAATAATACAAATAATACAAGGAACAGTAATGAGTAATTGTGCACCGATAAATTTTATTACAGCAGGTACAATCACAAGGTATACATATTTATGAGTGCTTTAGTGCATTCATATGTCCTATTAGTATGGTATTTAGACCCTTTATCAAACAGATTTATACAGAAAAGGGAAATGCAGGAATTTAGGAGAAGTCCTGTGCTGTTATTCGAAAACGCACGAATTTAATACGTGCCCAAAGGCAACATCATCATTCAGGTGCAATATTTACGAAAAAGATAAGCTTCATAAATATGTAGTAAAAATGTAATAACTCCCAGATACTTAAATCCACCCCTAAAATCCTTACAACGCAGAATAAGATATACAAGAAACATAAATCTGCAATGCCGTAAAAATACCCAAATGACTTTTATAGAAAAGTTAAATAACAGATTGGTGCGCAGTAATTAAAATTCCCGTAATGTTATGCAACAGAGTGTAAATAAAAGGAAATCAAGAACTGGGTAAATTAAAAATAAGTGGAAACACGCCAAGTGTAAAGACTGGCAGGTAAATAACTGAAGGAATCTTCGAATGATTTCCTCCCTAATGGCGGAGGAGTCTGCGAGTTTCATTTGAAGAGGTTTGGACTCAAGGATGCTGGTCCTAACCCCGTGTTTTGTCCAATTTCAAATAAAAGATATTGAACATTCCAAAAAGGTTTTTTGTGGGTTTATACTGGAGAGATCAGATTAGATTTAGGGCAACGCTCTGGACCCAATGCTATTTGCGCTATTTTTAATTTTGTCGTTTAGCCCTACGGCCGCTGTTCGCTACTCTTTGAGTAGCGTTTTTATCGTCATTACCCTTTTCTCCTATAGATAGAAGCGATTGCAATAATCCAACATCGGATATGGGGCAAAAACCAGTGTATGAGCTTTTGCGGAAGGGGAAAGAGGCGACAGAGATCTGTATGAGAGGAAAATATACCCCGAGATTTGCGGCATTTGAAACGATGGGGAGCAATTTCGTGATAAAAACGAGTGACGCATGTAGATTTAAGGGATGGACTCGGTGGATCATGCGAAAGAAGTATTGTGACACAGGATGGCAGATTGGCAGGAAACGAGGGATTTGCTCGCTTTTTCAACATCGACATTGCTTATCAAGCTAGGCAAATTATTCTGGAAATCAAGTTGCGCTAAAAAATCAATTTCTAGAATAATTCAACGATACTTTTATATTCAATTACGTCTTTAAGTATCTTATTTATTTGATAATGTATTTTTAATTACTTCAACATACATGCGAATACATGAAATGGCAAAGAGCAAACAACCCTTTTAACTTCTTGACTGCATTTCCATTTTCGCAGCCATGTGGACTACGAATGAACAGCAAAGACGCAATGCGCATACAGAAGCAAATCTAATTTTCTCGTTTAGTCGGCGCATCCCTACATATTTATTAGTTTTTTTCGTTTTGTTTGTGTTGAAATTTCGCACAGTGGTGCTGATATTTTTGACCAATTAAGCTCATCGTTCCCAACACTACCGCACCAACAATAAAGCGCAAATTACGCTTATTACAGCTTGATACCCCCGCGAGATACAAATGTGCGCTCTAATCAAACTAATTCCACTTAGCGCAATGAAAATATGTTCACTGCATGTTCACGCTTGCAAAATTTTATTCTATAGCTACATTTATACAATATGCATTCACATTCGCTTTGTGTATTAGGATAAACTTTTTAATTAACACTAACCCTACCTGAATTTCGTGCATACTTATTCCTGTATATAGAAATCTGACTGGTCTAGTGAAAAGTTCAATTAAAATTAGGTCGAATTGAAGAAAATGCAGAAACGATGAGTTCGAAGGTCGATTTCTTATTGCGCCACTTCATCAATCTGCGTCACCACTCTGAAATCATTCAAGAATTGAAAATATGTTTTCACAGCATTGATTGAGACTTAATTAAACGCGAAATATTGAATTGGTTCAATTCGAATCAATCAGCGCCATTCGTGCGGACGGAATAATTAAATTTCCACATTTTCAGCCGAAGCGGCCGACGATGGCGATGACATCCTCGAAATATTCTGCCAATTCATCGAGGATTTGATATTTTTGCAGTTATTGCATTTTCATTGATTTCGTGTCATGCCAAGAGGTTGCACAACATTTTTCATTAAATTTGCCTACATTTCGCCACATTTTCACCATTTTCATCTTCAAGTCAAAGGAATCAAAACATGAAACCTTCTGAACGCTACAAAAAATATTTAAAAGTCTAGACTTAATGCTAAAGCAAAAAAATATTAAATTTGAATTGCTAAAGATTGAAAAAAATGTCTAATCTGCCGAAATGGAAATCAGCTCAATGGGGAGCGAATTTTGAATTGCTAATTAGAAGAGCTATATTGAACATTGCTTTAATGAAAACTCACTAACAGTTTAAATAATCGATCCTCAATCTGCCAACGAGGGAGTCCGCCACCGAATTTTCACGCGCCGCTCAAAACCTCCCTTATTATTACTGTATAATTAATTATGTTACGAGCAAAAAAGAGCTTGTTCACTCTCATGACAATGAGCAATGATTTGATGCCTTTCAGCTTTCAATCTAATTAAGACGATGAATTATATCGCGAAATTAAAAATGTTACTTTTCTTTATTTCACAATGACGCCATAAAAGATATAATATTACATAAATTAATCTATATTAATGCTAGATCCCCAATGTTTCTGAAAACAAGAGACACGTGGAATTTCAAGAACCTGTATTCATTGAATGATAAATTAATTGAAAACCCATCCAATTTCTAGCTAATTTGTTCTTAGAGACCTATACCTCCAACACTTTCTTCGCCTTCATCTAATTATAATTCCAACAATCCACACGCTCGCTATCTATCTGAGAGTTGCTCTTATATCGTCTTCAAGTTTCTTCCATTAACTCGGCCTCATTGAGAATCAGGTGGCTTCCGAAAGTTTGCCAAGTCCTGATAGGTTAATCAAATGGAACATTTTAATGTTAGATAATATCAGCATAATAAAACGAACTTGAGTGAAAATGGAACAATACATAGCTAATAGCTCATGGCTGGACATGAAAGCCAAATGAAATTTATGCAAAGCTGCACGAATCATGCAAGGACGAAAATCCATTTGCGATAATCCTCTGAGGTTAATTCCATCATCGCCATCAGCGCCACATCCAGTAGCAAACTGCACAACGAGCTACCACAGCATCACATCTAATGTCGAACGTTTAATGGACAAGTTGCGGTTGCATCCTGACCATAGCCGAGGATGAACAGCTTCTTTTGGCAGCCCGAAGTCCTCGCCATCTTTGCCATATTAGGTCCTCGAGATTAGCAGCATCATAGCTCAGCAAAATGTGTTCGAGTTAGGATTGTTTGCTGGCATTCTGTTTTACGACTGATTCAATAAGATTAATCTTAATTAAATCGCTAATACCATGAATCTGCGGCGGTTTACAAATAATTTTGCTTTTCAGCTGAATTCGCGCCAAAGTTATAATTGCCAAATAATGCCAAATGTTACGCAACTATAAATTTACACCGGAAAAACTGCATTATATTTGCTTAGGGTTTCATTAAGGACGAAAGCCTAAACTCCTTGTTTAGGCCATATGCGAACCTTATCCAAAAGTTAGAATGAAACTATTTATTCGACAACATACATTTATGGTTTCAGTAACAAACAATTGCGATAAAACTAGGATAACATTCAAATGCGTAAAATGGCGCTGCAGGATAACGCAGCAAAGTTGTCTTGGAGAATAATAATTGCAGATACTCAGATAAGAAAAGAAAGTCTATGGTACAACGTCGCTAATGAGATTTTACGATTTCTTATTTCTTCGGTGCCTCCTTAGTGCCCAGTGCAACAATCGTAACATTTCATTTTATTACCATAGCCCAACACTACTATAACGTTGAATTAAATGAATCAAAGGCGGAAACGCAAAGTAATGCGTTTCTGCCTCTAGGATATTTCCTCTAGTTTGAGATACATCTTTTTGTGTTTGTTTTATATCGCACGTAATTCTATTATTTTACAAAAGAAATGTGTCTCAAGTATTCGCTAGCACAACGTACTAACTTCAGAATAGAATTTAGTGCAGAGAACATGAGAAGATGTAATTTTCCGCAAGAAATAAAGATTTTTTCGCGCAATTGACCGCAAATAGGTTTTAGCATTTTTATTTGCAGATAAACGGCTTCTTATTCCGAGCATAGCCGCACTTTTTCTCTTATCTCGAGACGCGACAGCCATATTATGAGCACTCCAAATTATCACCTAGAAAATGCGTCGACTTTCCGAGCATCGTCGATCCTGGAAAAGTGGAGAATTGCCAGCGATGAATGATCATGTATCTCACGTCCGGCGAGGACATAGAATTATCAAATAGGATGCCTTTATAGGACGATATTTCACGCGGACACAGATTCCCATTTTTGGGTTTCACACCCACCACATCTTTCAAATAAACAATGAATACCTCATGTCAACAACATCCATTTGGTCCAAACACTTTCGTTTGCCCATGATCAGATCTGATATTTTCATTTCATGTGTATTGAAATAATTTCTCTGTAATAATTGTGACAATAATGATAAAACGAGAAAGGAAATACTTCTTAGTTTCCATGTTAAGAAAATAGAAACGAAACTCTGAAAGGGATTCTATTACGCAAAGAATAATCTCTTACATCGGTCAAATGTCAACGAGATTTCGAGGAGCATCTTCTTCATCTTGCTCATATATCTTCAAGGCGCTAACTTGGTGTTGACAACCTATTTACGTTATATAGGCTTTGTATATTCCATAACTCGTTGCTTCCGGCAATTATCCTTAGGAAGAGAAATCCCTCAAGAAATTACTAAACTATTCCAAATTCCTTACAACACATTTGACGTTTTATTATGTTTTAATTGAGTGTGGTATTAATTCATAAAGTTCATCTGATCATAAACAAATCACAATAGAATTGCTCGAAAGAAATAGTGTCATTGGCAAATATATATTTCTGAAATAAAATATATATATTTGCCCTTAGATTCTCAAAATAAATGCACTTTTTACTACCACATGTTGATGCAAGTATAACTTTATTCTGTACCCAGTGAGCAGAATGCTAAAGAGATCGTCGGTTTCCCTGTTTTCTCTCACTTCTGGATCTTTCCCATCGTTTTTAATCGTCTCCATATCGGTTGTTGATACACATTCAATTTCTCTGCAAATTCCTGTTGAGTTCACTCTCATCTTCTTTCATTAATTCCTCCAATTCTTCGACTTCGAACTTCTTCGTTGGTTTTCCGCATTCTTAATTTCGAATAAGAAAATTGCTCTCGCAAACTGAAATATGTCCTGTTTTATAGCGGAAAAGGTATTTCTTTGATAGCTTCCTTACACATTTGGTTCTGGTGAAAATTAAGAAATCTGGGGAATTGATTATCGCATCATTTCAGTTCTTATATTTGCATACTTCAATTCAAGGTAGTATTAATCCTTAATGTCATACTTTGAAATTGGTAGCAATGCATTGTAATCCAATGGATTTATCCACTATTGCAAGGTGTTAGTGTGGTTGGGGATGCTTAGCAATGGCTTTAGAGAGTAAATTGTACCAAATCGATCATCTTCGTTGGGTCTCTGTTGCTAATGCTCATCCTCAAGCTGATGTCGCTACCACTGCGGATATCTCCGCTGCGGAAGGGTTTCATGTAAGTCACAGCCACCAATAAATCACGCACATATCGTATCAAATGAACCGCGTGAATTCTACCATTGGTAAAGTTCCAATCACAGACAATGGCTAACAAAAGATGCGAAATTGCGGAAGTTTAACGTTCACACAAAGATAATCCAATAATTCAAGTTGATTGAATTGCCAATTCGGTGATAATTCAGTCTTCAATTTCGACGTGGATTTCATATGTGCATTACAGTGCAATTGAAAGAGTTTATATTTCTCGCCAGCTTTTGTTATATTTTTCTTAAAGAGAGTCTTATTTGCAATCGAAAATTCGAGATCTTAACATAACGAAAGTTGTTTCCTTGTATAGAATTGATTTGCAACTCCATTAAAACGTCATGCGGGCAAAATAAATATTCGCAAAATGTTGAGAATGTCAAAGCAAGTGTTGTGAGCAAAAGAACCGCACGAGTGCACAATCTGAGCATGTGAATTTGTGCATTTATTCCAGATACGACAGCTTTGATATGTATTCTAATGCGAATAAGAATCATGTTGGGAATTTGTACAGTTGTAAAAAAACACGTTACCAATATCGTTGTACAATTCATGATTATTATGTCTATTCACTGATTGATGTATCGAAGAGAATACTGGCTTTTCCAAGCTTTCCACTGATCTTCCTGCGCTATTATCTACATACTACAATTGTTGCAAAGATAGTTGCAACTAGGAACAGTTTGGAAGTATTGCTCTCAGTTATTGTGTTATGGAAAATAAAATCTTCATAGTTTTCAATCTAAAATTAAAATATCAAAGTTGGTGCCGCTACTTGCACCATTTCTCAGCGAAATTGCCTTTCGTACTTGAACTTTGCTAACGGCTCTAATCTAATTTTATGGCGATTGCATATTCTGTTTCTGGAAAAAATTGGATTCCAACGTCCTATAATAAGAGATTTTTGAAAATCTTGATTTGGGGCAAGCCTATAAATTGTTATTCAATGAACCGTTTTAAAATGCCCTAGATAATAGCTAGAATAATATGCAAAATATGCTTAATTAACAATCACATAAATAGGTTTTAATTAACGTCTGAATTTTCTAGCAGGGTTTTAACGGATTTCCTTGTAATATTTCGTATAGAGTTTTCTGTCCTATACCTCAAAAGACACACTCACTATCCTCTTATCGAAATCTGCATTATTATGAACAATAAAAATACGAAAACCACTTCAACTGACCATCCAGCCTGCCAAAAGGACCGCAACACTTTGAAGCTACGCAATCCTGCAAGTATTTATTGTACAATCTGGTAATTATTGCACAAACTGACAAGTATGTAATATGATCCTCAATTCGTCATCGTTAATTGACGTGTAGACCCTGTATAGCAGCGTTAATGAAAATGCTGAGGAGACGAACTTGACTGCTGCGTGAAAAATATGCTCAAGAGGCAAGAAAAATCAAGGAAAATGAGGAAAACGTGCAAAATTGCGAATAATACAAGGATTGACTTCGAATTTCGCAAATTCTTACGCTTCGCCACTCTCAGCACTTTAACTTCTTAAAAAAATTGCTTAATGACTCGTTATGAGGTAAAATGATCCCACTAATCACTAAAAAGTTCTCATTCGCTGTATTAATTACTTCGTGGCCTTGATCAACTCTGAGGAAACAACTTATCAAGCAGCAATGCTTGACTTATCTTCAAATAATATGGGTTCCTTGAAAATTTATAAACGCATATTAAACATTTCAAACTTCATCCACTGTTTAGTCCATATATATAGTCATAATATAGTATTTATTGATTGCACATTTTTCAAATGAACTCCTCTTTTTCATGTTATCCTTCTTTTTTCTTATATAGGAGTCTAGACGTCTGTTCTTTCATCTTACAGGATGGTATTTGTATCTTTGCCAAATTCCCTTCAACCGGAAATAATTGATTATTACGAATTGAGATTGTGTTAATTTATCAGGTCTGCTGGAGCAATGTGCAGGTGTGAGTGGGTGAGGTCCTGCAGGATGTAATCGCGTCATAATAGCAGATTGCCCGAATATCGTTCGAATGCAATTCTAATCAAACGCTCGCCCTCGTTTGGGTTTATCTCAGCCAAAAACTGTCAAGCGTAAAATCTTATTGACTGCTTTAATAGGTCCTCGGTCTCCTGAGACTTGCTTTGCTTTGTTCACATCAACATCAGCAGAAGCAGCAGCGGTCTGGATGCGGCCTGAGTTCGCAAGTTTGCCAATAGGAAAAGAGAAAAAGCTACCCTGTCGAGGCAAGTCAACATTCTGCGCTATAAGAGGCAGTCAACTGGGAAGCAATCGAATGGCAAGGAAACTGTTATTATTGCTAACTAGGAAAATAGTGACGATCTGATGTGCACTAAAGCTTCGAATAATTATCATTATTATAGGCATTGATCGCACCTATGTGTCCTTGGCACACTTTTACAATCTTTCTGATTTCCCATTTATTGTTGTAGGGTATACTCTATTAATTGTTATCGTTTTTCTTCTTATCAATATTGGGACAAACAACATATTTCAACAAAAATGCAAATCAGTGAATATAAAAAGACCTGCCAACGATGGCATGCTTTAGTTACATACGAAACTACCTCCACCGATAAAAACACAAAATGGTAATGAATTAATTCATTGATTTTATTCATTTCAATATTTTTCCAATATTTCAGAATTCCCTTTTTGTGTTTCTTTGTTTAACATTCATTGCATTCACAACTCAAGCACCGATTGCAAATCCATTGAAAGAGTATATTAGCAGCGCTATAAATGACTCTAGTTTGCCAGAATGGTACGCTACAATTGAAAATTATATTTACGGGATTTTATCAACCGTCGGAGTTGTCCCTCCAGGACTTAATTAACACGTTCAAGCTCATTTACAGTTTCCAGTCCTACAATAAAACTATTAATCAACATTTGGATTGAATCACTCTACCTGAGCTATAATTAACAATTTCAATGATAAATTCAGGTTTTCGTAAATTATACGGAAACGAGTTTGTGTGTTTTGCGCAAAAAATTACAATGAAAATAGTATAAATAAAACAATAAGGCCATACTTTAGTAAACCACGAAACTGTGCACATTGCAAAATCCTTAAAAATGGTAAGTAATACTTTTAGCTGTATTTATTTGCTTTTAAGCAAGTCCTTTGTACTTTCAGAATGTTGTAATATATCTTCTTGCGTTTATTGTTATTCCACAAATGGTAATGACGCAAAATCAGAGCGATATTCCGCCAGCAGATTATATCTTTTCAATTATGCGTGTTTACTTGGATAATCCACAGAATGAAGAATTGATTAAAGGTTTCACAGGCCTCATTCAAAAAATTCTGTCAAAGATTGAAGATGTAACTCCTCACCTGATTGCTTAAACTTGTCTGAAAGTGCGATATAATAGGAAAAATAAAGAGTCATGGTGAAAGAAGCCGCATATATTTCCACAATGGTAATAAGCAAGTATTTGGTTGTATTCCATAAGTGTCTCCGTTTCCTCAGCAGTTCGCTAACAGAGTTACAAACTCGTTCGTGTTTCCGTATAAGCATTATCCTTACTTTGCACCACCCACACCCAACTCCAAACCGTGAAGGAATCCGGCCACTCACAATTTCCTTTCATTTGGAATTGCCAATTTTTTCGCTCTCTGCTCTCCCCTTTGTCGTTTTATTTCCAACAACCTACATATTCCACTTGGAGCCACTTATTTGTCAACAAAAATCCAAATTGCTTCATCATTTATCGATGAAATTTCGTTGCAAAACTGTGGTAAACAGATTTGCTGTTATTGATAACAAAATTACAATATTGTGTTTCACTATAAATTGATAAAAATAAAACCACAAATGTACCTACCTTTGATTTGTAATTTAGTTTACTTTGTTTAATTGTTTATAACAATTCTGTATCCCGCATGCATTTCAATTATCTACGTTTTCTTTGACGATATTTTGTACTTTATTTTGTACCCTTCTGCAACTAACAAAGAGAATTCATCTATCATCCTGATATTCAATTGACAAATTGTTTCTATGTAATACGGAATTCAATCAGAATCATATTTTTCTAATAGGATTGCATTTAATAAATACATTTGTAAGCAAGTCTGGATGTAATCTATTCAATTTTGGGGAAAGGATTTTCTAATCGAGTCTGGGTTTCTCAAGGTACTCAGACCACTGAAAGGACAGAAGACTGAATCAGGAGATTGGAAGTAAAAGGCGGTAAGTGTAAAAATGAATAAAAGACAAAGTGTTCCATGAAGCTGATGGTGGTCTTGGAATATAGACATTTTTCCAATCGAGGAATTTACTACATTTGAAGATGCTGGGGAAATCTATTACATTTGCAAGATGGCCAATTGCAGTACCTGGTAGAAAAGGCATAAAGAACGAGGTGTGAGATCCAGCATTCCAGCAAACCAAATACGTGACGCCCCAGGCGAAATAACTCAATCCCAGACTCCCTGGGTGCATTAAAATAAGCCATGCGCTCCCACTCGGATTGCGAACGTGTTCGGTGAATGGAAATGTGGCACCTTGTGCAAGGAAAACAACTCCACGTCGTCGCCATTACGTTCACACACAACTTGATTATTTGATAGCTATCCCATCAGAGATTGCTGTCGATTTGCAGTCGAGCAGAACCTTTCCGAAACAAAAAATAGCAATACGCTTAGAAACAAGAGACGGCTCAATTCATTACGTTTGACCCTAAAAAGATTCCAGTACCAGTTTCAATGGAGCGGCATCTTAATTGATTAAAAATTTGGTAAAGACGATCTCTATCTTCTACAAGTCTTCTTTACCCTGGGCAATTTGCATAATTTGTGATATAACAGCAAGGCGTAGTTGAGTAAGCAGCATCTGCTCAAGTCCTTTCAACTCATGATTGCCCAAGTTGATATTTCTGGCAAGCGAGAGCAGCAGAACACACACATAATCATTAACAAAAAATTGTTGCTGGAGACACGTTGTGCCTTTGCTTTCTTGCTGGGTTTCCTGAGCTCAGCTGGGGAGCTTCAGTGGAGAGCACTAAATGGTAATTTGATGAAATCGTTAGCTACTCAGGTTCAACAAATTGCTAGAAACTGCCTTGATTGTTATTTGGGGCAACAATCACGAAATAAATAGCTTTGAAAGAATTCCATTTTCAAATTGCCTCTATTTCTTGAACACAATTATTGGATTTAGAATTGAGGATGATATTAAGACTATGCAAGGAAGTGCACGTGATATTTCTGAAAATATTTATTGAATAAAGTACATTATTCAAGTAATATTTCAATTATAAGTGCACTACAAAGTGCGGTAAAGACTAAGTAATTATGTATTTACATCTGAATGCATTTCATCAATGTGATATAGAATGCGGTCCAGAAAATACTGGCTATCATTCACAGAAGGAAGTAAGGCTTGGTCAACAATTAATCCCATTTGCATTCGATCGCCAGAGGAAAATATTGATAATCCAATGCCTAAAAATACTTTGCACGTTATTAAGGGTGAGAAAAGGGACGTCGCTGAATTCGCACCAATTTGCATTGAATTCGGGATCCAAAAGTATAGATCCTTAATGTAACCACCGTGAAATAATTGCTCTCGATCGAATCCTGGCAGATTCGATATTCCAAATGTGGTATTGAATACTCTCATTAACAACTTGACGCAGGGCGCTGGCAAAAGTTTCGCAATGAAATGATTGCACAGATTGAGGAGCTAAAAACGGATACCGTGGCCACACCAGCTTTAACTCATCTTTTGACGATAAATTAAGCACGTACCGGTATATCAAACGAGTGTTTAAGCTTCCGCATCTCTTCATTGATATCGCGAATCCTATCTTTTGCTGAATATTTACCGCTCTTTATCGGCAGCTTAAGTGCGCATATTAGATACTTATTGGTCATAAGGATGTTGTTGATTTTGCCATTTGCATCCGTTTGCACAAGATCACGAACATCCGGTAACCAGGGGAGCGTCACTAGAGAACTAGTGATCGTTGTCGGTATTTCCGCAACATGCTAAAACATAGTGAAATGATAGAGAAAATAAAGAAGATATGAAAGGCTTACTTGCTGGAAGTACTCGTGAAACGTGGTTGAAATTGCAGCTAAAATAATTGAATTGAAGCTGACACCCTTGCCCACATGCTTCTTTATAAATTTAATCTTCGAAACGCTGGCATTGCTCCACACCAGGTTCTTTTGTCCAGTCAACTCTTTCCCGTGAAGAATATGAGTGTCATAATGCCTAAGAATAGGTGGCGCATAACGATCCTTGATCAGGATTCTATAAACTTGTCGAATGGCGGCAAGAGTACGATCAAGGAAACATCTTTGAGGTCTACTCTGTCGCTGTTTCCTGTTACCACACATTGCCGCATAAGTATTGCGTAAAACAACATCCGGGTGCTTCATTAGCGCCTGCACAAAGAGGCAATTCAACGAAACGCCATCGGCAAGAGAATGGTGCGTCCGGACGATGACAGGATAATGGCGCACATTGCTATTGTTGCCATTTCCTTTCCATTCAATCGATTTCGTGCCCACCAGCACCTGCATCAGGTGATCATCGTTCTCGCCAAAAGACTCGTTCGAACTGCCATAGTGGCAGAGCAGGGTGCGCAAATCGTTAACGTTCTCATAGGGTAGCATTGCCTTCGTCAGCTTCTGGCCGTAATCCTTGACGAAGTAGTAATAGCCCAGGCAATATTTGCGACGGCAGAACAGCTTCGGGCACGCTGCCTTTAAGCTCTGCGAATCGTCAATCTGCCGCTTAAAGCATTCGAGAATGTCGCCGTTCTTTTGCTCATTGTATTCCTGGATAAACATTGTCATTATTTGACCTCTGGACTTCTCCTGAATGGCCCAAATTGTCTCGTCGCCATCCATAAAATTATGGAAACGGTCGCCATGTTTGAACTTCAAGTAAATATACACCGAAAACTTTAGCACTACCGACAAAGCCGTTGGGACCAACAGGATGAGGATTAATAGAGCGATTAAACACGAGTTTTCAATGAAGTTCAGTGCTCGTTTCGAGATTTTGCACTTTTCCATCAGTATTTTGCGCATTTTATTGTTCCGAAACAACGAAAGTCACTTCACCTCAATGTTCTTGCCACGTTTGCTGAAACTTGACGCACTTTACTGCTTTAAGCAATGTGTGGTGTTGTAATTGAACTTTGCACAATTTGATTGAACAATCCTTATTAAACCGTGTTATAATTTGTAACCATCGTCCTTTTAATTGTCATTTAGAATGCTCAAATGTCTCCATAAAAAGCCACTTTATTTCACTCAAGTTTCATTACATTTTCAACAAAACGCAATCCTCGCACAAGAATCATATTTTAAACTTTACTAATTTCAGAAATGTTATTGTTAATTTCCAATTGACTGGAGGCGTCCAACACATCCAAGTACTTGAAAACATTGTCGACAATTTCCTGTGCGTCCCGAGTATGCGAAATAATTGCCTCATCAGCAATTAATCCGATACGTAAGCAATTATCATACGAGAACATCGATATGCCTATACCTACAAACAAATTTCACATACTTGAATCAATAAAATTTCCATAATCAGCAGAAGCAGACCAACATTGCTACAAGAGCGTAAAGAATATTACCAATTTTCTTCACATTCGGTACCCAAAAGTACAGATCGTTTATGTGCCCACCATGAAACATTTGCAATCTGCCATGGCCAGGAAGGTTGCTGACACTAATCGTTGAGTCGAAGTAGTTCAGAATAAACTTGCAAAATGGTATTGGCATGATGTAAGCGAAATATTTCATGAAAAACACAGTCAGCTAGAATGTGGCAAGTGTTCTCATCATCGATATTTGCGTATCCTTAGGGGCACTTACGAGGATGTCTAAACTTTGGGACAAACTTGCGATTTCTCTCTTTACCCTGCCAAGCAGCTCGACAATATGCTCGTTAATGTTTCCTTTCGACACGAGGGGCAGTTTGAGGAATGCAACAACGAACTTATTGGACAAATCTAACGATTCCACGCGCCCATTCCGGATATAGACCAGGTCCTCAAACTTGGGAATGGACGGCAGCAAAACGATGCCATTCGTGATATACTCGGGTACATTCTCTGGATCGTGCTGAAAAACAGAGGAAGCGGAGAAATGCTCATATCTAACTTGTACTTGTGAATAAAGGCACTACAAAAAGGATCCTATGGACAATATGCTAAAACCTCACCTTTTGGTAGAACTCACTGAAGCTGGCTGCAAGGGCTGTGTAGAGCACAGTGTTGAAGCTGACGGCATCGAAGCGGCTTTTAATATTTTTCACCGTTCGCACGTAATCGCCGCTCATATCGCAACCCCAGACCAAGACCTTTCGGCCCGTGAGCGCTTTTCCGTGTAATAAATTGGCGTCGGGGCGGCCAAACAGTGGATGATAGAATCTGCTAGTCATTACTCTCCGCAACAATTTGCCTAGTTGCCATAAGCCCATTTCGTTGGTAATCCGCACTTGGGCGTGCTTTTCGTCATCGTTTTTAATTTTGAACATTTTGCGAAATTCGGCGTCGGTCTTCTGTAGGAACGCTGCCGGATCACGGCCAAGACCCGTGATGCAGAGATTCATCAGGGCAACGCCATCCCCCAGACAATGGTGCATCTTCATTATGATCGGATAGAGGAGCTTCGTGCTGCCAGCGAAACGGATCGGCTTTACGCCAACATAGAATTCGAGCATCTTATCATCGGCGATACCAATCGGCTCATTGCTGCACACACTCAGAATGCGGCGGATATCCTCCTCGCACTCGTAGCTGGCCATCGCCTGCACGAGTCCATCGTATGGGTCCATTTCGATCAAGTAGTTGTAGCCGAGGATCTGACGTCGACGGGTAGCTGCTTTGCGGCAGCTACGCCGCAACTCTGGCTGGAATATCTGTTTCTTCATGCACTCCAGCACGTCGCCGTTCTTGGTCGCGTCGTAGTCGAACGTCGCCAGAATGGTGATCTGGCCACGAGAGGTATCATGCATTTCCCAAATGGTCTCGAAACCGTCCATCAATCCGTATAGGTCATCGCCATACTTCAGTTTCAGGAACACGAAAATCACACCTCGGAGCACCAGAAAGAAGCTGGCGAGAAACGGGAACGATATCGCCAGCAGGATGAGCAGAAGATGTTTCATCGGCTTTAGCTCTGACATGCTTTATCGGCGTTCGAATTTGCGCCGGGGATTTGCAGAACTAAGGAGCACTTGCACAGCGCCTTCCAATTGTTACATCTTATTTACGGCAATTTCACAATGACCTGGGATCACTGGGATCGCGCACTTGGAATCAAATTCTATTCCGCCGAAGCAGCACTATCAAAGAGTGGCATTCAAGTGTTCCACCGATTCGCATGCTGATGGACAAAAATGAGTAAAAGTGCAACTATCACGTAACAAACAGACAAGGCCAACCGCGATTGCCGAATACCCGGAGTATCTCACTGAGCGAAACATTTCTAATCTCTCTATACTCTTACATCGATTTTATTTCATGTTAAAACTAGGCTTTCGTCGTAGAGCAAAGAGATTCGAAAACCAGTCGAATAGATATCGAATCAAATGACCTACCTTAACAATTACACTTCAAGCAGCACAACATGAGATGGGTTATCACCTAGTCAGGGTGACTATTGTCACCCCTAGTCGAAAACGAGTCAAAGATCTCATCAGCCTAAGTCGCACATAACTCAGGACCCCCATACCTCATGGGGTTGTATATAGGTCACTGCGCAACCTGAACAAGCACCTCTGTAGGTTCTAGGTCTCGCACCTAGTGCTCTACTATGAGGCAACGGATCTCCTACCCTCTGAGCAAAATTCTAGATCCATATCATCTGAGTGTAGGAGTTCCTAGAGGAGGTTGTCCGCCTGGCCTAAATGTGCCGAGTCCTTCAATTGAGGTCCTCGCACTCCATAGAAAAAAGCAAAATATTTAAGGGTAAATCGAAGCAAAATATCGAAATAAATTGAGTGATTCTTATAGCGAATAACACTACAAGGAGTAGATTTGCCTGGGAGAATAATTAGACTTGCAATGTTGCAATTTCATCAAAGATTCAAGTAATCTATGTCTCTCTGGTATTGCCACCGCATGAACAATTACTAATAGGTTGTGGGTTCGGAGCATGTGCGGATGCTAGTAGCAGAATGCGATCTAGAAGCGCACAACTTTACAGCTCCGTTGCGAATCTGTTAGAAGGATACCTTCATCCAGTGACCAAATCCATGCAAGTTGCGTAGAATTGTGAATTCCATTGTAAGTCATTTGCAATTCCTGCAATTCACTGGATTGCGTGACATCCCCATTGTCATCCCGAATGTTCCACTGATTGTCTCCCTGTTTTCGTGCCCAAGCGCGCTCGTAGCTTGCTTCCTTTAGCCTCCCGTTTCCCAGAATGAACTCATTGTCATCTTTTGTTACACGCTGCCAGATATTCTAGTTGCTTTTATTGTCAACGGACGAAAGGAGTGGTAGGTTTTGCAAGCATTTTTTGATCCCTTGAAAAACTAATAAACATGTGGGTTGGTTCAAGATTAGTCGAATTTTAATATGGAATAATATTGATATTTTAATATAAAACAAAATGGTAAATGCATTTCTCATTTATAAATTATGACATACGATTAAAAACAATATTGGATAACTCATTAATTACTTGGGATCTATTGCAAAAATTGATAAAATTATATTGTGACGTAATTAATTGTATAACTGTAAGATTACGAATTGACGAGATTATTATTATGAAATAATAGGTACTAGCAATTGTTACATAAATGTAGTTATAAGAGCGCAGTTGTTACGTTGTTGAGTTGAATCTTAAATGTCTTTAACCGAATTGATTATTTTAACTATTATTACATGATTGTCTTCCTAGACTTCTGCTAGATTGAGAAGTAAAATATAGTAAATTGAATAGTTATTAATTTCACATTTTAACTTTAGAAATGTCCATATATCATCATCATTATTCAGGTATTGCAGTTTAAATTCAACATCTATATACAATTGTAAATCCATTTCACCGCAAACTATAGTATTATGACGTAGAGTCTATGAGAATAAAATTGAAATTAATTGATGGTGCAACGCAAAGCTTGATTGGAATCCATACCTACCTACAATAAACAAAACGAAATAATAACATTGGCTTTAAACACATGAATTACATAACAAGTTCCCAAACTCGTATTACTTTGTTAACGCAACGAACGGGAACGTTATTTTGAAATCAATTTGATTCGTATTTGTGTTAGATTGTTACGTCAATAGATGGCTATGATGTAATTTACTTGATTGAAATTAATGAAATATTTTTTTTTATTATAGGGCGCGGTCGCAAGACCGCAACTGCACCTAGGCCACCAATTGGGCCCTCTGTGCATCCTCCTGTGGTCCTACCCATCCAGCCAGATGATGTGGCAGGCAAACTCCAGGACTTTGCTTGGAGGGAAGGACATGACCTGCCTCATGGTTAGAGACAGGATTTTAGGACGCCAAAAACTGCAAAAAGGCCCTATTTTAGGCCGGAAAAAGTATGTATTTAGGACGTAAAACTTTGAATTAGGCATGTTTAGGCAAATACTAAAAAAGGGGTAAACACAAATATAGTTTTACAAGCGATTTTGTTCAATATACTAATTATATTATAATAGATTTTATCGTATAATTGTAAACGTCAATAAATATGTGCAGAGTAATCTTCCAAGTATTGGAAGCATTATCTTGTTTATTCTAGCATAGAATGCCAATACTGGTATTGTTGATGAAATGAATAATTTCAGGAAATCTTTGATTCTAAGAAGTACTACGAGTTTTCATTCAAACCCTCGTTTGATTCTCATGTAGAATCAATGAGGAAATTGTTGAATGAATATATATATATAGCTTCCGAAGAATAGCGTATTGAAGTGTACACAATCCAACCTTATATTATTGTAATTTTTCAATTTTGGATCTGTTAATAGACTCATTTAGTATGCATTTTAGTATATTCATTAGGTGTCTAACGCTATAATAGGAATTAGAATTGCTAAAAGACTTCAAATTGATAAATACACTAAGACCCCGCTTTACGCTCAGGATACGTTCCAGCACAGCTGCGCGTTAAGCGAAACAGCATTAAGGGGGGTATTTTAACATGTAAATCATAGGGATAGGGGAACATCTGATACAAAATTAATGAAAAATTCTAATGTTTCATCATCTA
>JAOEHK010044563.1:0-22581 GCA_025447835.1 Labidoglobus nevermanni | reverse complement strand
GCCCTGCCGGGGATTGAACCCAACACCTTCGGTATCGCAACTCTGTACGTTAACCACTCCGCTACCGAGCGGTTTGCGATATGATGTATGATGGTAATTAACTGATTTTCTCAAATTTGGTGTAATGTTGCGTTTAGGGGCGCTGAAATGTTGGAGAGGGCATTGCCGGTCGGCGAGAACGGACTTCATCTTGTCGGCGCACGGTTGACGCGTGTGAGTATGTCGCGCTCGCCGGTTTCTAGGTCATGGAACAAGGTCAGCAGTTTCTCCTTGTAGTCTGCCTCATCATCGATCGAAGTGCGCGCTGCGAAGACGTGGAAGGCGCGCTGAAGACGCGCGCGCTTGCGCTATTGTTCCTTCTTCACGGCCCAGTAGCGGCGATGCTGACGTGCGCTGCCACTGCGAGCACAAGTAGGCCGCATCCACGAAACGGCTGCGAAAGAAAGTTGATGGCGATTGCAATCGCAATTCGCCGGCGCAGCGTCGGCTGGAATGCGCATTTGCATCGTTAGCCAGCCGTCCGTTTACAGCCTGATAATTACATCGTCTCGGTGGTTGCGGTGTAACGGTGTGCGATTCACTTTTCTTTCGCGCGGACGCGGCGCGTGCGCTGCGCGTCGAGTTTCTCGTCGTCGCGGCGTCGCCGCCATGCGCGATGACGCGCCCGAAGACGCAAAGTGGCACGCGGCACACATTGCGCGCCGCCGAAGACCGAAAGAGGGTCGTCGCGATCGGAAACGATGTCATTGCGCTGTTTTCGATCGCGAGCGCGCTTGGGTGGGATGCGGCAGGTTGAGAATGCGGAACGCTGCGACTGCTACACACATAGAGAATCTATGAACGTTCGAATGAAGAGACGGATACTCTAAATCAGGGACGGCCAACCCAAATGAACTCGCGGGCCACTTTGGAAATACATCCTGATCCCGCGGGCCACACATAATATGAACAAATCTAACTGCGGGCCGCACATACGCGAACGGACTTCGGGTATTCCCCACTTGCCCATTGTGCCTTGACCCAAAAACGACCAACCTAGTCTTGCGAATCATTTTGCACAAAGTTACCACGTTTTCCTCGAGATGAAGCGGGACAAGTACGGGAAATTTTCTGATATCCCATGGATACTTATTGTATCTGCAGCACGAATCTCGGGTATTCCCCGTCCTAGTTCCTTGCGCGGGCCGCACAAATGTTCAACGCGGGCCGCATGCGGCCCGCGGGCCTTGGGTTGGCCGTGCCTGCTCTAAATGTTAACGATTACAAATCGTTGACTTGCACCGGGAATCGAACCCCGCACTACGCCGATTCCCGGTCCAAATCAACTTTTCGATGTACATTTAACACGATTTGTAATCGTTGACATTCGGAGTATCCGTCTCTTCATTCGGACGTTCATAGATTCTCTATAACAGTGTTTCTTAAACTGTGGGTCTCGATCCCATTTGGGGTCGCGGTGCCAAATTTTGGGGTCGCGAATGCGATGAATATATCCGTTTTTATGTAAGATTGTAAAGGTTTGTTTTATAATAAATTCTATTTTATGATCATTAATAATAATAGTAAAAATAGCATCACAAATTAGTACTTCAAATTTTTATATTTAACACCTGGGGTCGCGGAAAAATTGTGGATCGCAAATGGGGTCGCCATGGAAAAAAGTTTAAGAAACACTGCTCTATATACATACTCCAACTGTGAAATAAATTCCATCTCTTGCTACACACATGTTTATCGTACGAAATATGCCATTAATGAATAATCAACAATAAAATTCATAACAATCAACTAATTCAGCTAAGTTAGAGCGTACAATTCGATCGCTTGCAGGCGGCCATTTGCCCGGACGTCCCCCGCCCGCTTTCAAATAAATTACTTAAACAATCACTACGCCTATGTACAGATTAGCAATTCGCCACTTGCGCGCACTTCTTCTGCCATCCGCCACGTTCTCCTGCTTGCTCGCGCGTTGAGATCACACTTCGGATGCGTTCAGCAGATGCGGTCCACCACCACCATCATCATCATCATCATCATCATCATCATTATTTGTCCGTGCGAGTTGGGAACATCTATCACAAGATTGGAATAAATAACTGTCCGGGTTGACGACAATACACCTGAGACACTTGATGGGAGGGGGGCGAGAGAGATAGAGAGGGAGAGAGAGAAGATTGCACATGGTCCAGCGCGGTGGCGATCTCAATCGCGTCCGATGCGCTTGTGTATCTGCTGGTGCTTGAGCAGATGCGCCTTCTGGCGGAACGCCTTGGCGCACGTATCACAGCGGAACGGCTTCTCGCCCGTGTGCGTTCGCAGATGCACCTTGATGTTGCTCTTGTTGAGGAAGCCGCGATTGCAGATGTTGCAGCGATGCACCGGCTTCTCCTTGCCGAGCAGGCCCAGGCTCTGCTCGCTCTGGAACACGGTGGACGTGGCCGGCTGCTGCTGCTGCTGCTGCTGCTGCTGATGGTGGTGGTGGTGGTGGTGGTGCTGCTGCTGCTGCTGCTTCTTCGCCGCGCGGCTGCGCGACTTCTTCGCCGCCGTCGGGGTGGTGGAGGTGGTCGTGTGGGGGTAGTTCTGGCCGAGCATGTCCGGACTGCGTATCCGGTCGTCGATGCTGTGCACGCCTGCGTACTGCGTGGGCGCGAGGAAGGCGCGTCCATTGACGCCGAGCATCAGGTTGTCGGAGCTCGTCGAGACGACGTTCGACGGCGGACTAGACGTGGAGATGATGTCGCTGCTGGTGTAGCTGCTCGACGTGGGCGCCTCCTGCTTGATGGCGGCCGATGGCGGCGCCGGCGTCGGCGGCCCGTTCTGCAGCCGGTTCTGCAGCAGCGGCATGTACGCATGCGTCAACAAGCTCTGCAGCGTGCTGCCGCTCGTCACGGCTGCTGCTCCAGGTTGCTGCTGCTGCGTGCCTCCTTTGGTAAACTGCTGCTGCTGCTGCTGTTGCTGATGATGATGATGATGATGGTCGCTGGCGGTGGCCGCTGGCGGTATGACGAACTCTGCAAGCCCGTCCTGCGTGATGATGAGACTCTTCTGCTGGTCGACGCACGCGCCGTCGATCCACGCGTCCAGGTCCATCCAGCTGTCCCTCGAGCCGGCCGCGTCTTCGTCGGGCGGCTGCGCGTTCGGCACCGTCGTGTCAGCAATGGCCGACCCGATAATGGCGGCAATGTCCTCGATCGAGCTGATGTCGTACTCGGCCATCTCGGCCTTGCCGGACGCGCTCGCGTCGCCGAAGAGCTTCGGCTGGCTGGAGCCGACGATGGCGGCGTCGGCGGCGGCGGCGGCAGCGGCGGCGGCGGCCGCGGCGGCGTACGCCAGCTTCAGGTGCGCGCCGGCCACCACGTCATCCACCACGTCCTCGCAGGCGGGGTCGCCGCCGCCCACCGTCGAGCACGTCGAGCTGGAGACGATGTTCTGCTCGCTGGCGTAGCCGCCCGCCGCGTACGTGTTGTTGTTCTCCTCCGGCATGCGCTGCGTGGCGATGGCGTGGTAGTGGTGGCCCTGGATGCCGTTGATGCTCAGGTTGGCCGTGTAGCCGGTGAACGGCGGCAGCGGCTTCAGCTCGGCGAGGCTGCCGGCCAGCGGCTGCTGCAGCAGCAGGCTGTCCAGCGCGTCCATGGTCGCCTTGGTCGCCACCAGCTGCTGCTCGCCATCGGCGTCCGCTGCCGCGTCCGCCATCTTCTCGCCGCCCCCACCGCCGCCGCCCGCGTCCTTGTGGTTGTTGTGGTGGTGGTGGTGGTGATGGTGGTGATGGTGGTGGTGGTCCAGGAAGTCGCCACCAGCCGCTGGCCAGCACGCGGCGTTGAACAGCGAGTCCACCTCGTCCACGGTGCCGCTGACGGCCACGTTCGGGTATTTCATGGTTGCCATCAATCCCGTCCGGACGCCTGCCCGCCGACCTGGACGCCGCTCATGCCGGGCACCTGTGCGCTGCGTGGGAGAGACGTACAGAGAGAGCGAAAGACATCGCGTTATCGGTCAGCGCGAGCGACCTACGAGAAGGGACGCGGCCGAGAGAAAGTGTAGATGTGGGCCACAACCGGCGGCAATGCGGGCGCGCAATGGGTGCACCCTTATGCCGGACGGCAGGAAACAGTTATTCGCGCCAGAAAGCGCATCCACGTCGGCTCTCAGGTGGGTGCGCGCGCGCGCGCACGCTCAGCCGGTAAGTGGGTCAGTGTACCACATTCGGGCTCCGGCGCGACCTCCTCCTACTTCCTGCGCGTGCGCGCGCGCGCGCAACGTCCGCATTGATGCCTGTCCTCTGACCCATTCGCGCCGCCTCAATGCCCTCCGGCCCGCCGTCCTTGTCCTCGCGCCCGCGAGCAGGTGCGCACGGTCAAGGTGGGCGCCGACGAGGCCGCGACTTACATTGCGATGTGCAGCCAGTTGCCGAAACGGCCACCAATGCAGATGGTAAATCCGGGTTGCGGGATATGCCAGTGGAACTCACACACACACACACGCACACGAAGGCACACCGCTTATCAGAGAGGCAGAGAGGCCGACGACGTGGACGAGGGTCGCGCGCATACTAATCTCGGATCCGGTGAGGCGGATGGCGTGTGCCCTACCCGAAGAGCGGATCGCCGCTGTGTGCGTGCGCGCGCGCCGCCTGTGAGGCGCACACCATCGGCGTGCCCCACCTCTGGGTCACCTCTTCGGCACCGCCGCATAACTGTACCTGGCGTAGCGGTGGTGGCGGCGGAAGGCGCTCTTCGCGCACGCACACCAACACGCTTAACCCAGTTACCAGCGGCGCGGAAGAGGTGGCTGATGCTGCGCGCAAGGGCACGGATCTGTCCGTCCATCGTCCATCGGCCTGTCCTACTGCGGCAGCAGTGAAATCAGCGGCCGCTGCGCATCGCTGGCGAATGATTTAATTGCAGGAATAATTCGGAGCACGAGTAAAAGTAAAACGCATCGGAGCAGAGCTGAATGCGGCCGGCGCACGCATGCGCACGCCGAAGGAGGGCCGCATTGTCGACGCTTCGCCGAAGACATGACACTTTACGACCTGCTGACATGTGCGCCATAAAGCGATGCGAAAATGCGCGCCGGCGACGTGTCGAATCCAGGCATCCGCATCCTTCCTGTTGCTGTGCTGTTTACGACCGCTTACGGTTCAACAGCGTTCAACTCGTTGCTGGCAGACAATTGCCGGCTCGCCGATGTTGTGCAAACATCTCTTGGCGTACAGGTACACCTAGGCCCATCAATTTGCGGCTGATTTAAGGTAGACCGTGGCGAAACGCGGAAAGGTGCAATAAAACGGAACTGAAAAGCGCCTCCAGCGTGTCCAACACATCCGATGTGCTCGCAGGTGTCCGCCATTGGAAATGGGCGCATTTTATTGCACGGACGGTAGCCGAGGGCAATTTGCGGCCCCGCAGGCGTATCTTAACGCGGAATCGCATCAGGAACGCCATCGACCTGTCTGCCACCGGCATCCATTAGCGCTGCTGCGCAATGCGCCGCAATTAATCCGGCGAATGGCGGATTATCGGCTGCGGCATGCGGACGCTGGCGGCGGGCGAGAAATTAGCAGCAATCCAGCGACAAAGCATATTCTCGCGTTTTCAACAACGCGCCGCGTAATGGCGGAACTGGGCAAGTGGGTCAGTGGGTTACGTCGTCACACGGCTGTTGTCTGCCGTCTTCGTGTTTGCTCTCAGCTCTCGTCCACCACCCTCATCCGTCCATCCTCCATCCTCCGACTCGCCAAAGACAGCGGCGCGATTCTTCTTAGCGCGCGCGTCCTTCCTGCTTGCCGATTACAGGTTCCTGCCTGCCTGCCCAGCTTAGTAGAGCGTGGCTAGACGCCGTGGAAAGAGAAAGCATTTCTGCTGGTTGCATTGTCATCCATCAGCAAATCGCACGCCAACCTGTTTCCCACATCGCATCGGTGTGCGCTGCATTGTTATAGGAATGGCCAAATGGGCGATTCGCGTGGCAGCGCGCTTTGAAAATGGGCGAAAATTCGAATTTGGTCCGATGCGGCGTGCGCGTCGCCGTCACGTGACGCAAATGCGCTTGGCTTGATGGCGTTCGCACGCGAAATAAGGCGGCAGTCAGCAAATGGCGTCGCATAGGTGAGGTGTATGTGAGCGATCGGCGTACGTGATGAATGAACGATTTGCAGACCGGCGAGAACTCGCATTCCCGCCAAATCCATTGATCCGTCGCGATGGCGACGCGCCGAAGATGTGCTGCGACTGAAAGGTGCCCGACGTAGCCAGCTGCCGACGAGCGAATCGTGAGCGCAGCCACAATGAACAATGACAACGAGTTGAAAACCGGCGACGGGCGCGCTCTGTGGCCCGCTGCGATGGAGCCCAGTGGCGATGCGACCCTCCGGCAGACGCCGCTGACCATCAGCGCGCCGACGACGCCGCAGGGCGCGCCGATGAGCGTCGTCGCCGTCGAGTACGACCTGCCCGCCGAGCTGACGCAGCAGGGATGGCGGCGCTTCTGGTCGAAGCGCGAGAATCGCCCCTACTTTTGGAACAAGCTATCAGGCGAGAGCCTATGGGAGATGCCGCCGATCAAGACTCACTTTGACCCCATCACTGACCCGCTGGGCATCCAGCACATGCCACCAGCCGCTTCGCCGCTGCCGCTTACCCCCACCACTCAAATCGCCAAGAGGCGCGCCTCCGAGGAGGCGTTCGTCGCCGGCCAGCAGGCGAAGAAGTTCATTCTGGCTGGACCTTGGGACCTCGACGTGCCGACGAACGTCGTCATCCTGGAGCGCCCCCTCTACGCCTACATGCACGCGCATCCCGAACTAGAGCAGTTCCGCTGCGGCTTCCTCACCAAACTGCGCCAGTGCTACCAAGAGCTGTGCCATTCGCGTGAAGCCATCGACGCACCCAAGGACTCATTCAATCGCTGGCTAATGGAGCGCAAGATCGCTGACACCGGCTGCGACCCGCTGCTGCCCAGCAGCTGTTACCCCGAGATCTCGCATTCGATGTACAAGGAGATCATGAACGACATTCCCATCAAACTGGTGCGGCCCAAGTTCACGGGCGACGCGCGCAAGCAGCTGTCCCGGTACGCCGAGGCGGCGAAGAAGATCGTCGAGTCGCGCAACGCGGACAGCGAGAGCCGCAAGGTGGTCAAGTGGAACGTGGACGAGACGTTCCAGTGGCTGAGGAGGACAGTCGGGGCGACCTACGACGACTTTCAGGATCGCCTCAGCCATCTGAAGCAGCAGTGTCAGCCGCACCTGACGGAAACTGTAACTCGATTCGCATTTGGCTCGGCAATGCAGCAATATTCGGGACGATTGCAGGTCAAGTCGTCGGTGGAAGGCATTTGCTTGAAGATCTACAACTTGTCCAGCGAGTACGCGAAGAAGGTGCGCGACAAATCCAACCAGATCCTCAAGGAGCAGGGCATGGTGGAGCTGCCGCCGGCGATGCCCAACAGCAGCACGCGCAAGGTCTGGTGTTATCCCGTTCAATTCGTCCTGCCATGTCCACGGCTGCCTAACGTGGAGTACCTGCCGGATCGCGATCAGGCGCTCTTACGATTTCAGGGCGACACGCTTGCCATTAACAGCAGCCACCTGCAGAAGATGGTACGTCGAGGAATGCGCGCCCAAGCCAACCCAACCTACCGCATTGTTTCATTGCTCAATGCGTCTCTTAGGAATTCTTGTACAGACACAGCTGCTTCGACGATCGCAAGTTCGAGTTCTTCATCCCGCGCGTGTGGGTGCTGCTGAAGCGCTACACCACGTTTCTGGGCCTCACCCCCTCGCAGTCGAACGCGAGCGCAGACGTGCAGGACAGTCAGGCGGCCCTTCCGATTCCGGTCTTCGAATGCCTCCACCGTCTCTTCGGCGTCACATTCGAATGCTTTGCGTCGCCGTTGAACTGCTACTTCCGGCAGTACTGCTCGGCGTTTCCCGATTGCGACTCGTATTTCGGAAGTCGCGGGTAACTCGTCGTTCGTTGTCCATTCGCATTCGTTGCTTACCATTCCTCCGCTAGGCCGTTTCTGCAAATGCGTGCCGTATCCGGCTCGTTTCAAGTACATCCACCGTACTCCGAAGAGCTACTGGAGGCAAGCGTGGATCACATGGAGATGCTCCTCGCAGAGAGTTCGGAGGCGCTTAGTTTTATCGTTATTATGCCCGATTTTCGCGACCCCACGCCCGTGGGCATCCAACGATTGGAAGCCAGTCAATTCAAGAAGAAGCAAGTCACCATACCTGCGTATGAACATGAGTTCCGCCATGGATTTCAACATGTTCTCACAAAGTACATGCCCAGCAAAGATCCGTTTCGATGCAAGCTTGCGTAATGAATGATTGCTTCTTTCCCTGAAGGTCTGAGATCAACGTGAGGATCGGCCATGGATCGGTGATAGCGTGGCTGCAAAACGCCGCTGGGCAACAACGTTGGGGGCCGACGGAGGAGAGGGTAGAAGGTTTGTTGGATGCGTTCCGGCCGGGACGCGAGCGCGAACGAGACCGCCAGGAACTGCTGAGTCCCACGCGACAGGGCACGACGACCGACACGAAAGAAGTGCTGCTGCATTAGAGCGATCGTGAACAAACGAGTACCTGATTCAACATTTAGTTACTTCCGATCCATTCTGCCATTGATTCCATTTCCTTCATTTCGTTGCTAAATCGACAGTGCGATATTGTAAATTTTGTATTATAGGACACTAACAATCGAACATGTACATATATCAAAAATGCTTCAACCACATGCTAACCTTGTACTTCATTTAGCACCCCCAACAGCATATATAACCTCAGGGTTGAATATTGGAACTTGGTTTTTAATCGGTAGGCTTCTCGGACAAGTCCGATATAAAGGTATCCGTAAGTAGAACCTTAGATCCGTTTAGCAAGCCCCTTCGCAACCTCCCCCAACAGCATATATAACCCCCGTGTTGAATGCTACAGCTTGGTTTTTAGTCGGTAGGATCCTCGGACGAGTCCGACATAACTCTGCTATGAGGCTACCCGTAAGCAGGATTTTCCAAGCTATCTAAATAAAAAAGGGGCTTAGACGTCGTACGTGGAAGCGGAGACATTGCCACCGCGGCCCGTCCAATTCGTATGGACAAAATCCCCTTCTTTGCCAAGCAGTTCATAGGTATGCGCTCCAAAATAATCTCTTTGGGCTTGAAGCAAGTTGGCTGGCAATCGCTCAGTGCGATAGCCGTCATAGAAAGCTAGAGCGGAACTCAATGCCGGTATCGGCACGCCCAGGCTTGTTGCTACCGAAACAACATGGCGCCAGCCCGTTTGTGACCTGCCAATGGCGTCCCTGAAGAATGTAGCGAGGATTAGCGAGTTAAGGTTAGGATTCGCATCGAACGCGTCCTTAATTTGACCCAGGAAGATGGAGCGAATGATGCAACCTCCGCGCCACATCAATGCAATTGCCCCATAGTCCAGCTTCCATCCGTGGACCTGGGCCGCCTGGCGGAAGAGCATGAAGCCCTGGGCGTACAAAACAATTTTGCTCGCATAAAGGGCTTGTTTCAAATACTCGATGAATTGGTCCTTGTCTCCTTTGAATGAGACTGCGGCTGGACCCGGTAGCAATTTGCTCGCCTCCACGCGTTCGTCCTTCAGGGCAGATATGCACCGGCAAAAAACCGCTTCTGCGATGACCGAAACGGGACTATCATAGTTTAGCGCATTAATTGCGGTCCATTTGCCCGTGCCTTTCTGGCCAGCACTGTCTCGGATCTTGGGAAGCAAGTATTGGCCATCGGCGTCCTTGTAGTTCAGGATGTCTCGTGTAATCTCGATGAGGAAGCTGTTCAACTCAGTTTTGTTCCATTCGTCGAATACCTTCGCCATTTCGCCTTGCTCCATGCCTAAGGCTTGCATTAAATGGTATACTTCCCCAATAAGTTGCATGTCGCCGTATTCGATTCCATTGTGAACCATTTTGACGAAGTGACCAGCTCCATCAGCACCAACCCAATCGCAACATGGTTGACCATCAACTTTGGCGCAGATACTTTGAAAGATTGGTTTGATGTGCTCCCAAGCGGTTTCGTCGCCTCCGGGCATTAACGAAGGGCCATAACGCGCGCCTTCTTCGCCGCCAGATACCCCAGAGCCGACAAAACGGATGCCTTTGGCCCCCAGTTCGCTGCAGCGCCGTTGGGTGTCTTGGTACTCGGAATTGCCGCCATCAATGATGATGTCACCGACTTCCACGTGCGGCAGGATCTGTTGGATGAAGCTGTCCACGGCAGATCCGGCTTTGACCAGCATCATTATGCGGCGTGGTTTCTTCAGCTTAGAAACCATATCTGCGATCGAAGTTGCACCAACTATGCTCTTGCCTTTCGCTTCCTTTGCCAGGAAACCTTCAAGTTTATCCAAAGTGCGATTGTATGCCACAACTGTGAATCCATGATCAGCCATATTCAATATTAGATTCTGGCCCATTACTGCCAAACCAATCAGGGCGATATCTCCATTGCTGCAAGGCGAATTTGTCGCCATTACATTTGCAAAGGCCAAAAAATATCGATAAAATCAAGTATGTTTCCTACTTGTCACTCATTTTTCAATTCCAATTGCGATAAAGCGATTCGAAAGTCAACTACGGTCTTCAACTCGCGAAAGAACACTGAAAACGAAAGCTAGAAGCGCTCTCCGAACTCTCATTCCAGTTCTTTTCGACCTATTACCGAATGGTATGGATATGAATGCGGATTTGTTTATTAGAATCGTTGACCATTTTGCAATCAGAGAGAACAAGTCATATGTGAGTGATAAGATTATATGTCGGTATAATTTGAAGGTGGCAATTGTATCTATAGTCATTTAGAATGGGGCAAATGTGATGCTTCATTACTTATTTTCATTAATTCAAGGTTGATTGAGTTGGGAAGGCAATAAGTTTACAGAAAATCGATAAGGAATGATTATATGCTATTGGTTCCAAATAAACATGTCGGTAATCGCAGAGATAGAGGATAAACATGTCTTGCCGGGCTGTAATGCGTTTTCCGGCATCATATTTAGGAATAGGTTCTTTCGAAATTCAATAAAAATGCTATGTTTAATTAGGTATTATTGTCAAGTAAAAAATAGCTCCTATTTCGCCTCTGTTGAGGGGTGTTTTACTACCCTGAATTTCCCTTTTGACCCTATCAGCTGATTGTGGTTAAGGAAATACACTAAAACCCCGGTAAACGTGTGGTATACGTTCCAGCACAGGTAAATCATAGGTATAGGGGAACATCGGATACGAAATTAATAAAAAATCCAAATATTTCATCTAAGCTCGTCAAGTTTTTGAGCTCCTATCAAGTCCATTAGCCATTAGCCAGTCTGTTTTGTAATTTCGACTATTTCGTTCATATCAACAGAAGAGTCCCTAATGTCGTCCTCCTGCTTAGATCTAGCCATGTGTTTTTTCATGCTCCTCTAAAACACCTTTTCATTCCAGAAAGACTTATGTTTTCTTCCAAAAATCTCTTATTGGTTGGTAGCAATTCTAGAAGGTTTGCAGCGAACAAGCAAGACAAATGAATGACTAAGAAATTTTAAAATCATTCCCTTACGCCGTGCAACTTTATATGAATGGCCTTGACCATGAAAAACAGCGTTAATGCGAAACAGCGCTGATCGGGGCTGCGTAAAGCGGGGTTTTAGTGTAATGCGGTATTGTGCAGTGGGAAGCCATGTAAAATATATATTAGAATACAAATAATTTACTCCATAATATACGCCATATACTCCAAATAATGAAGCACAAGACTGACTAATGATGCGCTATCTACAGTTGATACTTAGCATAAAATGGTATATTTACTTTGATAATAATAATAATAATAGGTGTAAGGTATAAAATGGTTTCAGATGCACAAATTCCGAAGATATGGATACATTTGTATTCTTGCAATGGCTGCTTATATAAACACGTTACACGGCGACTTTGTCTTCGATGATAGTGAGGCAATAGTCAAAAATCGGGATGTGATGCCAAGCACACCCCTCGCTCACGTCTTCAAAGACGACTTCTGGGGTACGGAAATCGCTCTCAATTTAAGTCACAAGTCTTACAGGCCTCTTACAATCATATCGTACAGGTAATTGACCAATGAATGAGCTGCTAAAATGATGAACATTTAGTTGAGTCCAATTTTAGACTGAATGTTTATATTGCCGGCAACCAATTGAATTCTTTGCATTTTCATGCGACCAATATCTTCTTATTCGTCGTATTCGTATTGTTAACTTATTGCGCAATGCAATTCTTTGTTAAACGGCAAACCGCGTTCGTTGCAATAATATTGTTCATCGTTCATCCAGTTCACACCGAAGTGGTGGCAAGTTTAGTAGGACGCGCCGATTTGCTTTGCTCAATTGCGTTTGTGATATCACTGATCGTTTATCATAAAATGATCAAATTATCAGGCACATTGCGTGTTCGAACTCTGTTACTTTATGTTCTTAATTGTTTCGTTGTTTTTGCTGGAGTTTTGTGCAAAGAAACTGCAATAACTGCTCTTGTAAGTACCATCTACTGCTTCGAACTTTGTTTCGTATAGCGCACTAACAAATTGTCGATTGTTTTAAAAGGGAATGTGTTTTCTTCTTGAAGTGGACTATATAAGACGTTGCAAGCATTATTCAAACGCGAAATCTTCGATTTTGCGTTGTTTCGGCTTAGTTTTGATTTGTGGCAGCATTTTCTACTTTCGCTTGTGGATAATGAACTTCGAAGGACCAATTTTTACGAAAATTGATAACGCTGCCGCGTACTCGGAGAGTTGGTTTACGAAGGTAACGCATGAACCCAGCTAACTTGAATAGTATTCAGATGTTTACACCTGCAGGTGATGACTTACAACTATTTGTACGTGATTAACTTTTTACTGTTGGTGTGGCCGCAATGGCTGTGCTTTGATTGGTCTATGGGTTGCATTCCATTAATTGAGAAACTTACCGACATCCGCCTTCTGTTTGTTATTCTATTCTGGGCTGCTCTCTTAGCGAGCATGATGTCATTGTATTCTACAGTATCCCAAGCTGCAAATAGGTACTGAACAAATTCAGGGACGGCCAACCCTAATGACCCGCTTCGGGTACAGGATACCAAACCCTGGTGGTATTCTCTATCCTTGTTCGCCCGTGGGCCTCGGGTTGGCCGTGCTTGAACTAATCATTCGCTATAAACTAACAATCGTTGCGATTTAAGCAAGGATGTGATGATCGCATGGTCCTGGTTGATATTGCCCTTCCTCCCTGCATCGAACGTCTTCCTCAAGGTGGGCTTTGTCATCGCCGAACGTTCGCTGTTCTTGCCATCGTGCGGCTTTTGCCTCTTGGTCACATTCGGCTATGAGAAACTCGTCGCTCGAGGAATCCTCTCGAAGCAGCTGCTTTTCCTTCTATGCAGTATACTCTTCACGAAGACAATACTGCGGAACTTTGAATGGCTCAATGAAGAGCGTCTCTTCACGTCGGCATTGCATGTCTGTCCGCTCAACGCTAAAGTGCATTACAATGTCGCCAAAGTCGCCGCTGATAACAGTAATAAGGAGCTTGCAATCGCCGAATACCAACGCGCATTGGTATTGAATCCTAATTATGAACAAGCCATGAACAATCTTGCCAATATCTTTCGCGAAGACGAAGACTTCGAAGAAGCGGAGCGATTGTTGCGGCGCGCACTTGAAGTGCGTCCGAATTTCGCTGCGGCATGGATGAATCTGGGCATAGTACTAGCATCCCTAAACAATAGCCAAGAAGCTGAAGAATGCTACTTGAAAGCAATTAATCATCGACCGAGGTATCCGGACTGCTATTACAATTTAGGAAATCTGGTAGGTATTACAATTATTGATTGATTGCGCTCATCATTATCTTCTGATCACAGTAACTTCCCCTGGGTACTCGGGGTCAGCCTATACTCTTCCGCTGGTTGTTCCCCCTCCCCATATTATTGGTTTCCTCTATCTATCTATTTCCTCTATGTTCTTGCATCGTAGATATGCTTTAGTGTCCTGTCCGTGTTCATTCTGGTTAATGTTCGTATTTCATTTAGTACCTAGATGCTAAGCAAAATGATAAAGCTTTGAAAGCCTGGGAGATGGCGGTCCATTTCCGGCCAACGCATACGGCAGCCTGGAGCAACACCCTAGTGCTCCTAGATAGTCTCCAGCAATTCGAGCGAGTCCTGGAGCGTGCTCGAATGGGATTAATGCACAATCCCAAGTCGCCCGCGTTGCATTTCAGCATCGCAAACACGTTGGGCAAACTGCAGCAATTCGAGGCAGCTGAGAAACACTTCTTGGAAGCGCTCAACTTCAACCCGAACAATGCGTTGTACTACAGCAATCTGGGCGTCCTCTATCATCGCTGGGGAAATGTGGAGAAAGCACGTGAGATGTATAAGAAAGCGCTTTACATAGATCCGCTCCTGAAAACTGCCGAAAACAATTTGCGGAAACTGTTGAACGGCCACAAGAGCGTTGCGAAACCGGAGTGAGGAAGAAATAGCATGGAAAAAGTAGTCGTGCAATGAATTTATTCACACACTATCCCAGTTTTGCTCAAAAAGACAATGTAATAAGTTTTGTACCAAGTCGTGATATGAACTGCGAATATTGACTCAATATTGATCTATAATATAGACGCTCATCCAATCGAAATGAAGTACTCAACATTGACTTTGTCTAAATTAGCAAAGAGCGCATGGTATGTTGTCTTCTTTTACGCAAAATGTAATTACAGGAGGTCTTCGACTTTCGCACATTTCTAAGCATTCGCTCGAATCTTCCATCTGCGGGGACGTCGTGAGTGGTCAACCCAGCTTTAGTTTGTATTAGAAGATGCGTTAACATCTGTTTTGCCAGTTATTTTGTTTCAGTATCAAAAATTTCCTGCATTCCACAGAAGCAAGTAATGGAGGACACATCGGGAATCATCATCTGCCCGGATATTTCCTGGGTATGCCCGTTATGCCTAAGTCAGAAATGCCACCAATCCACTCGAGTATTCCTCGTGCTTGTCAGGGATATTGATACTGGGCAATGTTTGCATGAACAAGTCAAACACAAGCATAGCGGCCAATCCACGGGTGAATACGGGTTTAGCTCAGATGATGGTTCTATCTGGGCCAAAGCACAACAAACCAACATGGGAAATATCCGAGGTCCCCTTTTCATAATTGGCTGTTCCTTATCATAATAAAAAATCAAAAATTACGCGACACCCCTGCAGCAGCTGTTTTGAGGCATAGTTTCTCAACTATGCCTTATCTACTGTGACAGACAAGGACGGGAAATACTTAGCTTCAAATAATGGGACCCCGGGTATTCCCCACGCTTGTCTGCTAGCACTATCTACGAGTATGGGATCTGGCAAGTTCCACCTATGATTTGTATCAGACCGATATGAATATTTTGCCGCCCTCTAAATGTGCCGCCCCCACCGCACCCCCCACGCTATGCTACTGGCAATACCACAAAAGCGAATCGTGTACGAAAGTCGAGAGCCTCCTGTCGTTGCGTTCATCTGAAATGAATCCTAGGAGAATAAATAAGACGATGAGATTCTGTGAGCGTTTGAATCACTCCCATGGAGAAGCAGACAAACGTGGCAAGTGATGCATTCAATTCCACTGAGCCTGCTCAACTGTCTTTGTTTGTTGGCTCATGTGGAGCAGTGCTGGCTTCGGAAGAGTTGCACGCAGATGTGCTGGCGCCTTCGTTCGTGGTCAAACTCTGGAGACGTGCGGGTAAGTCCCCCGAGGACACGATAGCGTGTTCGCTCAAGATATCCGGCAGGGCATTGCGTCGTCCTGTGCGCCCTGTGCTAAGGAACTCTTGCGAGTGGGAATTCGCCGTCTCCAGTGACGTTTCTTGGGGCTCCATTACTGCTAGCATCTTCAACACTGCGCAATTACAAGAGGATAGGGCTGAAATGGTGGACTCATGTTTTCTTGCAAATTGTGATCAGGTTCAGATTAATGTTGAGCACTGCGTGTGTAGCAGGCAGCATGCGAAAAGCGCCTTTTTGCAAGATCGGCATTAGATGCTTAAGAAGCCACATTCGGGTGCATGCTGCCTACTACATACCTTTCTGTCGCCTTAAGCGGGTGCTCATGCGGCTAATGCTTTTGCTCTTCATAGGACGCAAATTATTGCAAAAAGTTGTCTTCTTTTTGCGTTCAGAAGGCATTGCATTGGCCTACACGAATCTTGGACGTCTTAGCTCACTGAAACATACCAGATCGATGCCACTCCTCGAATGCTTTTAATTCAATTCAACGACCACACCAGTTATCGTTGCAATGCAATTGTTAACAATCCAGCAACTACATAATACCGCTATTATTCCTCCAATGTAAAAGAACACTCTGTGCTGACAATCGCGCCCTTCACATACGCGAAGGTTATCATTTAGATATGTTGAGCCAAATTACGAATTATTTCATTGTTTAAATGGGTCCGGGAATTCGAAATTACCCCTTTCGTCGAGATTCGCGACAAACTCGCGAATAACCTCCGCGCTTCAGTGGTGGGTCACTCTAACCCGGCCATCTTCGAAATCTCTCGATATCACCTTTTAAGGGTTAGCAGCTAGTATAGCATATAGCCAGAGAACGGCCAGAGAACAGCGTAAGGCCGGGGTTTTGTGGGTTGGTCGACGATAGCATTGTCTTCAGCTGCCTATCCGAGCGGTTAGCTTCACACATACAATCAGTGGGTGACTGTAGCGCATTTGTGCATTTGCCCTCAACATCTTTAATAATCAAAAATCTCTCGCGTCAGGGATATCCGACAGTTACACCAGGCCGTGCAGCCTCGTTAGTGCTCTCATTATCTCCCAGATTAATTACTCATTGTGAAGAATGGTAGAGTAATTTCAGTACATAAGAATAGAACTAAGAAGTACATTGTATAGAGAAAAAAAATCATGTGTAAAGGATTTTTTTACAGTTTATTGGGAGATGTGGTGTAGTAAGTAAACATAATGAAATGTAATAGTGATGTAAGAATGCTAATGTATTAGGTAAGTTGTTTGTAGATGATATTAAGAAACTATGTAAGCAAGTAGCGTAAGTAGGACGATTAGATGTATATAAGGTGGGCTCATGGATGTTGTGAAGGGAGAGAGTGATAATCAGAGAGAGAGAGAGTGATAATCACTGAGTGATTATCATGTAGTATAGTGATAGCCCTGCAGCGGTGAATCGCTGCATATCAACAATAAACCAGTAGATATTTCCCCTGGAGGTTGGGCTCGACTCTTCTCTGACTCCATTTCTACCGCGTAAGGTTTAGCAGCTATTTTATCATATAGCAAGAGAACGGCCATACCGTAAGACCTGGGTTTAGTGGGCTGGTCGAGAACAGCATTGCCTTCAGCTGCCAGCCCCAGACCTAGGGTTTCCCATCACCGGGTTACTTGCATTTGCCCTCAATTTCAGGTTTAAATTGTAGTCGAAATGTATAATTTCGAAATGAATTCGATCATATATTTACGCAATAACAATATACATGTTATTACACATCGCGTTCGTTCAAACTTCTTATTGAGATTTCTTGTGTCTTATTCTCGAATAGATGATAACAACATAAAAATCTCAACGGAAACACATGCTCTAATGTCCATAAACATACAATCCTACTATTGACTATTTTCCTAACTATACATTCAAGATGTGTATTGTTTCAATTCACATTCATATCTTGTGCGTAAGCAATATTTGATACTTGCAATAAGATATAAGCTGCACAACTCGAAGACATCGGTAAACTAACTAAAATAGAAAACAATTTTGCATGCATTTTGGGAAGAACTTGAACATGTTTGTTGATATGTGTGCGCTTAATATTCCAGTTAATCACTACTAATAAAGGAATGTACAGTCGACATCTACTCTAAGAATCTCATGTCATCAGTTTACGCAATATGTGCTTGTTTTCATGGAATTGTCATTATTAGTCGTTGTTCTCAAGCGTTCTTGTTCAAGAGCTCTCGAGAATGTAGTGTAGTTAGTAACTCAACTAGTTGACCAGATTCTGCCGGATTTGGCAGCACACATTTGCGAAAAATGACTTAATGTCGAAGCCAACCACCAATGTAATAAATCACTGTCTTTTCCGTATTGACAATAGCTTTAAATACTATGATAAATAATTATGCCTTTCTATATTAATTGTATGTATATAGATAGATGTAACAGTCTCAA
This sequence comes from Labidoglobus nevermanni, assembly GCA_025447835.1. Lineage (NCBI taxonomy): Eukaryota > Metazoa > Arthropoda > Insecta > Coleoptera > Staphylinidae > Labidoglobus > Labidoglobus nevermanni. Next base: position 4,363 of record JAOEHK010044563.1, on the reverse strand, counting down.
AATCACACAAAATTCATTCCATTAAATTGTCTACGTCGCTATCATAAAATTGGCGAAGGAGAATGAAAGAAATGTTGAAATCAAAGCAATGTTAGCACAAGTCCGGCAATTGGCTAATTCAAATGTTTATAATAATGACTTAGTGGTACAAGTTTTCGCGCATTTACGTGTTTTCAACTAGTTTGCCATAATTTTAATAACCGCTATTAGAAGTGGTGCTGCTTTGACAAATTCACATTGAAAGCTAAATGCATGGATTTCCCGTTGAATGTGAGCAGTTTACCAGTGGGCATCGCTAACAATGAGAAATAATGCAAGCAAGGACTATGTTCATACATTGCTATCGAATGCTGGAGCCCCAGTGAATGCCATAGGTTGCGCATTCGATACTAGATTCGAATGCATTGACGAGTTGGCCTGTCGCGATTGCGATTGTTGCTGATCAACCATGGCAGCGGTTCGCATTTCCTCCGCAGACGCCCTATAAACGAAAGCATTCGATGAGCGCACGTCGAACTATTCGACTAGGGAATCAAACAAAAGTAGCGATCGTCAAAATAAGGGCGTCATGCTGGCCAAGTGGCGACTACTCTACGGAACTGAGAAGAACCAAGCGAATTGAGATGAATGCTGATTAATACTTGTTATCAATGGCTTAATTTTTATGGCATTTGCGTCGGACGCCACACGTCCGGATCCTCCATCAGAGTCGTGTGGTGGTCGCTGGCAGCGCCTATTCCCGTGGGAGAAGCCGCCATCTGCGGCGACGCCATTGCAGCCATATCGTCCCTAGATGCTCTAAGTTAACGCAAACCAGAACAGACACGGCCTTGATTAGTCCCACATGTTAGCCGCGATTACTCATGAACATCAAGCATCCCACACAAGATGAGGGGGACTCACTTCTTGCCAAGGGACATCATGCCGTAGATCACACCTGTGGCGAATATCATGCCGCTGCCAAAGATGCTGAGTAATCCTGGACACAGAACGATCGCCGGAATAGCGAGGCTGCAACCGAGGGCAATTATTAACCATCTAGCAGAGCTAGGGAGTTCTATCCGCCTGTATCTTCTCACTTTACGCCCAAAATACAAATAATTACATCGAAATGAAATATTGGGCATGTTCCGTAAATTCCTGGGACAATGACATAGGAGGAAAAATCGAAAATACCTCATAGTTCGAAAGTTATAGCGAAAAAAACATCATTTCTATGAGATATCAAGTAACCTAAGTCCGTTTTAAAAAATATTGGTTCGATTGAAAAAATATGACACTAAATCTCGATCAACCCGATAAATTTTGCGTCTACAGCTTGATCGGGTATGTCTCCATTAGTTGCCAGACAGGAGTACCAAGTGTATGCAACCTGGAGAACGGGTAAATGACTAATCTAACCGTCCATGTGTATGTATGTTCTCAATTTATGTCTAAAATACAAGTAATTCGGTTGTAATTAAATACTGGGCATGTTCCGTGTACTCCTGGTAAACTCATAACTGGAAGAAAATTTGGAAAACCTCATGGTTCGAAAGTTATAGCGGGAAAAACATCATTTTCTATGAGAAATTAGGTATCCTGAGTGCGTGTTAAAAAATATTGGTTCGATTGAAAAAATATGACACTAAATCTCGATCAACTCTATAAATTTTGCGTCTACAGCTTGATCGGGTATGTCTCCGTTCGTTGCCATACAGAAGTACCAAGTGTATGCAACCTGGAGAACGGGTAGATGATTAATCTAACCGTGTATGTATGTTCTCAATTTAAGTCTAAAATACAAGTAATTCGGTTATATTGAAATACTGGGCATGTTCTGTGTACTCCTGGTACACTCATAGCTGGAAGAAAATTTAGAAAAACCTCATGGTTCGAAAGTTATAGCGGAAAAAACATCATTTTCTATGAGAAATTACGTATCCTGAGTGCGTGTTAAAAAATATTGGTTTGATTGAAAAAATATGACACTAAATCTCGATCAACCCGATAAATTTTGCGTCTACAGCTTGATCGGGTATGTCTCCGTTCCTTGCCAGACAGGAGTACCAAGTGTATGCAACCTGGAGAACGGGTAGATGACTAATCTAACCGTGTATGTATGTTCTCAATTTACGTCTAAAATACAAGTAATTCGGTTGTAATGAAATACTGGGCATGTTCCGTGTACTCCTGGTACACTCATAGTTGGTCGAAAATTTGGAAAAACCTCATGGTTCGAAAGTTATAGCGGAAAAAACAACATTTTTTATGAGAAATCACGTATCCTGAGTGCGGGTTGGAAAATATTGGTTCAATTGAGAAAATATGACACTGATATCCCGAGCAACCCGATAGGTATTGCGCTTACAGCTTAATCAGGCAAGTCTCCGTTCATTCCTAAACAGCAATACCAAACGTATGCAAATGGTGGGGGTGGGGAGCAGATGAGCAAATAGGCGCATAGTAGTAAAACCCAAGCAACGCTGGGTCCTCTACTAGTACCAGATATATCCCAAGGCTTTGTTCCAGTAAGGCCTCGCTTCCACCTTTTCGCTCAAGCGTTGTACGTGATCGATAAACATGCAGCAGCAGGGAGCCTCGCAGCATATCACAATAAATGCAGCGACGATTTGCCACATCCCACTAACGATACAATAAATGTGGAGAATGGAGAAACAGTTTAGGACTCCGAGGAAGATTGCCACTGCAAACGAAAGATGGGCTAATATTAAGAGCATATTGCGGTGGAAATTGCTGCCATACGAAAACTGCCTCCGGTGCCAAGCCCTCGGCCACCATATCGCATCCACCACGGCACATCGTCTTTGGCTGTTGGATCTTGACCTGGTCGGGCCATGATTTGCGCGATTTTTTCTGAGAAAGACTGCAGATCAACCAATTAAACTCGGACAACCTGGGTGGCGAGATTTGGGTGTATAGGTCGCCGATACTATTACTTACCATTGTTAACCGTTTACTTTGGACTGGATTCGAGATCTAGAAGCAACAGTACTTGAAGCAAAAATTGATACTCGCACTTGGTCCTGGTATTGACAAGCGGCAGATTGTAACCTTTCTATATGACAAATATTCTCCTGGCCAATGTAGAGAAATGTTATCAACTTAATATTAAAGTATTGAAACCAATTGAGGAGTGCACGAAAGGGTATAATTAGGATGTTATTATAAAACAGGATATTTATTTATGTATGACCTTGTATAGGCAAGGACTACCAGGATTACCTGACTCTAAAATGTAATATATATGTAAAGTCACCTGTGTCCACGGGTTATTTTATTAAGTTAAGAAATTATCCTAGATTTAATACCATTACTTGTTAATAATAATAATAGGGGTTTATTGTTAATATAAACAGCAACTCTGCCTTTACAATACTAACAGCAAATATAACATAAGGAAATAGAGATATTAACAGTATGATCCTTAAGGGAAGCGGTACAAAGGCAATAATAATGTACTCTCCAGTTTTGGAAGAACTACCAAGGTAGCACGTTCTCCATTGATTGATAGATTGACCGAAGAAAACACATATAAACATATATATTACCATATATTTAAATATTTATAATATTTATAATAAATATTTATAATAAAGTGTGTAAATATAAGAAAAGTGTGGAATAAAATAGTAGCTTAGTCTTTGACAGAGTGTGAAGACTTCCCAACGTCAACGAACATATGAAGCCTTCAAAGATGGCTCCGAAACGTTGCAGCAAACAAGCGAAGTTAATAAATAGTGAAGAAACATATAAAAATTTAGCACTAAGTGACGCGCTTTGCCCCATATGTCGATACATCTTAGTGCTACCAATCACATTGCCTTGCAATCACAATTTCTGCTCGGATTGCTTTCAGGGCACGGTGGCAAATGCGAACCTCACTTGCCCGCTGTGCAGAGTTCGTTTCGCTTCATGGCTGCGCGTTACCAAGAAAGAGGATAAGCTGGTGAACAGTAAGCTATGGGACGAAGTGCAGACACAATTCAGGGAGCGAGTGCAGAACAGGCAGAATGGGATCGAGGAGAACCTCACTGAAGGTACGCACACTCCATGGGACACTAAGACCCCGCTTTACGCTGCCCCGTTTAGCGATGTTTCGCTTTAACGCTAGAGATTATTTTAAAATTTCTCTATCATTCATTTGTTCTGCTTGTTCGCTGCAGTAAGCTGTTTTTGTAAGAAGTATAAAGTCATAGATGCAATAGAACACATAGGTCCTTCTGAAATGAAGTAACACAAGAGTCTTTTAAAGGAGCATGGAAAACATATGGCCAGATCTACGCAGGTAGGAGGACAATAGGAACTCTTCTGTTGAAATGAAGGAAATAGTCGAAATTGCAAAACAAATTGGCTTAGATCA
>JAOEHK010044452.1:10596-22625 GCA_025447835.1 Labidoglobus nevermanni | reverse complement strand
ATTTAGCGAATAACCCCGATATAACGAATTTTTCACGTCGGTCCCTTGAAATTCGTTATATCGGGGTTTTACTGTACTATGCTATATCCCTTTTAATAACCGTTTCCTTGCAAAGCAAGCTGGAGTGTTCTTCAAGGTTCAATTTCATTTCATCAATTTCGTATTCAGCTGTCAAATGTGACAGAATGTGAACAATCCATTCAATTTCATCAAATCAACAACGAATCTGCAAAAACGGCAATTTCAACGATAAATATGACAATTAATGGTGAATGTGAAAGTGCCTATTATTTAGTATCAATTCGCATGGCTGTAAATGTTTATCGCTTTATGAATTCGCTATTTTAGCTTCACCTCAATGATTTTTTGCAAATGCAATATATTTGGTTATTAAACAAAATTGCATTTTGCATTTAATTTACAATCGTAGCTACAGTAAACAGAATTTAATGAACAACGTTATTTCAGGGAATAATCAACTGAAATTTCATCAATTTCTATGATTGCTGATTTCTCCATACATTTTAATTGCATTTCCAGATTGATATTTTAAATATTTTAATTAATTGTTACCCGTGGATGTGCAATCCCATCAAAATAAGTGGAATTACTTTGAAAATGATGGCATTTTGGCTATAACTTTCGAAACATGAGCTTTTCTTAATTTTCCTTCATGTTGGAATTGTGATAGGAGTAGCAAGATTACAGCAATTATTTGATTTCAATCGATTTGTCTGTATTTTAGGCGTAGATCAAGAACATACAGATTGTATATATTTCGATTTTCAATAAACCTCAATAATTACTGGTTTAATTACTTAGTTAAAATGAAGGTTGAAGGGATTAGTGAATTGATGATATTTGGATAGTGACATCAAAGGAAACTTGAGTCGAAGCGACGATGGGCAAATTAGAGCGCCATGAAACATCCGTCCATGAAATTCGCAGCAAATGCGTAATTTAATTAGAATTGGCGGTGTGCGTTTCTGACTCGCATCTTAATTCCGCGATAAAAGTGCGCACAATGCAACTGCAGCCGGCTGGGTAATAAAGCGGAGTGAATATCGCTGAAAAAAAGAGAGAGAAGATTTATATCTCGTGGAAACACTAAATTCATTCGAATGCAATGAATGATGCAGGCAGGCAGCGCGACTGGATGGACGTGCATGATGAAATGTTATTGTAATTAAAAAAAGTGCAACCCTTTGATTCGCCGGCGCGCCGAGGAGAGCGATTGTGAGTGTCGCGCTCTCTGGGTGTGTGCGTGAAGCTGTGAATGGCGCGCTGCATCTAATTCGCTATGCATGTTATGCAAATGCGCCTGGCAATTCGAGTTTTTTCTGCGCCGTGTCCCGTGGCACCATTCTCTTAACGGCCTTCCTTAGATCATGCCCGATTTAATCATTTTTTTTGTTCCGCTTTCAGTGCGCGCGCACTCGACGCCGTCCTCCGGCGTCGGCTTTTCCGTCAATGACATCTGAATGCCATTCATCGTGAAACAATGGCGGCGAACGACGCGAAACAATTACGCAACGTGTGTACCCTGGTCGTCCGTTTGCCCATGCCCTTTTCCACGTGCGCCCGTCTGGGGAGTGGACGGACGCACCATTGCCCTTTGTTCGCTCAAAACAATGCCAAACGCCGAAAGAAATTGTTTCCGATTATTTCGCCCGCTTTGCCTGCGTCCTGATTAACGCACTACCGACCCAGCAGGCAGCTGCCTTAATAATGCTCGCAAAGCGATGTTGCCAAGTTGTTAAACTGCGTAATAACCCAGAAAACACATCCGCAAACTAACAGACATTTGATTATCCTTGTTTGGCCCGTTGTGCCCACGTTCTGATTGACCCATTACCGTCCTAGTAGGCAGCTGCCTTAAGAATGCCTCTTGCCAAGTTGTTAAACTGCGTATTAACCTAGAAAACACATCGAAATCCGTAAATTAACAGACATTTGATTATCCTAGTTTGGTCCGTTGTGCCCACGTTCTGATTGACCCATTACCATCCTAGTAGGCAGCTGCCTTAAGAATACCTTGCAGAGTGATGTTGCCAAGTTTATAAACTGCATAATAACCTAGAAAATACATTGAAAAACCGCAAACCAACAGATATTTGATTATCCTAGTTTAGCCCGTATTGCCTACGTTCTGATTGACCCATTACCGTCCTAGTAGGCAGCTGCCTTAAGAATGCTCGCAAAGCGATGTTGCCAAGTTGTTGAACTGCGTAATAACCTAGCAAACACATCCGCAAACTAACGGACATTTGATTATCCTAGTTTGGACCGTTTTCCCCACGTTCTGATTGATCCATTACCGTCCTAGTAGCCAGCTGCCTTAAGAATACCTTGCAGAGTGATGTTACCAAGTTGATAAACTCCATAATAACCTAGAGAATACATTGAAAAACCGCAAAGCAACAGAAATTTAATTATGCAAGTTTTGTCCGCTTTGCCTACGTTCCGATGGGCCAATTACCGACCCAGCAGGCGGCTGCCTTAAGAATTCCGCGCAAAGCGATGTTACCATGTTGATAAAGTGTATAATAATCTAGAAAACACATTGAAACACCGAAAACCATCAGAATTTTCATTATCTGAATTTTGCCGACCCAGAAGGCGGTGGCCATAAGAATATTTGGCATAGCGAAGTTAACCAAGAAAATGTATTGAAAATGATCATTTCTGACAATAAATAGAAGCAAGTCTTTTTACCTGGCTTGTTTTCAAAAGAAAAAGAATTTACATCCTGTTTTTGGACCAATTTGCCTATGCTTTTATTTATTGACTAGTGGAGTACCCAGCGTTGGTAAAGATCTTAAACATAGTCGTCCGCGATACCTCCGGAAACTGTGTGGAGGGCCCTTTCATCGTCAGCCCATGGTCCTCATGAAGCTTCGTCTGCACGCGTCCAGTTAGATCGTCGGTGACCACACCCGGACGGCTTGGGAATATAGCCAAGGCTATTAATTAATGGGAATTTTATTAACTTCTTGCTCGACATCAGTCGAAAAGAGGTTAGTTTGAATTATTACTCATTGCTGCCACCATTCCCGATCCGGAAACCTACGTAGAGGTTTTCAATGTTTAGTTCGCAACTACAAATTTGCACATCTACCCGTCCATCTGCCGTTTGTCATGAAAGGTGTCGGGATTTTTCGCTATAACTTTGGAACCATGAGGTTCTTCCAAATTTCCTTTCCGAAATGTTCAACGGGGTTGCCTTCGATATAAGTAAAAAAATTGAGTCTTTAAGCCAGCCATTAAACTGTCAAGTAAATAATTGTTTAAATTTGCGATAAATGAAGAGAGAAACCATCAAATGTGCTAGATCTCGAATTATATTGGGTTTGTCTGGCTTCGGAACACTGCTTTCAATGGTCTTGTACACCTGTTGCATTCATTTCGTATAATAATTAGAAGGCTTTGAAACAATGCTTCCATCTGGATTCTGAAGTGTCTCTTGGCATATGTAATGGCAGGACGGCTAAATTGGACCGACAATAAATATTCTCACTTAATGATGATCCATTTAAATACTATGAGTTATTTCTGGCAATAAATTGCATATGGCAAATTGCCTGAAATATTGCAAATTGAGAGGGACAAGTGCCTATTGATATGATCGAGTGGTGGACGAAACAGATGTCAGAATAAATTATAACAAGTAGTAACGACAAGCTGAAGACAATCCAAGATGGCAAAAAACGAATGCGACGAAGGGGAAGCGGAGGAAGTAACGCCTACTGCCGATCGAGGCCGCAAACCACACCGCTGCTAATGGCAGATCCTTCCTGCAGGAAGTAATAAAGCATCGCTTGACCGTGCCGTTGTGGTTGCCTATACTGCATGCAGTAATCACCAGAATATGGCGGCACATGGTGGCCACACACGTCGATAAATCACTCTCAAATACAGATCGCTGTGGGCGAAAGGGCTCAGCTAGGTTCGCTGCGATTACGCAAGGGTCGACAGCGGGTCAATATTGCTGACGCAGTTGGCAACTGACCGACCATTCCAATATGGCGTGCATGTTCGAAAGTGACGCTAACGCGATCAGGCATTCAACGGCTCTTTACGACCTAATAATCAACTTTCTAACAGCACCGGGACGCCCTCTCGCCGACTCCAATTTGATACGATGTTGCACAGCTATTAAAATCGTTATTAATACTAGCTGGCTGCTTGCCACTTGTTCTCGCAATGCATGCTTGCACATGGATTCGACAACGAGAGCAAAAACAAGCGAGCTGAATGCATTTTTACGCACATTTATTACAGCTACCAGCAGCTTGCTCGTAAATTATGCACTTAACACGTGACATGCAACATTTGGATGAATGCTCACGATTTGTCGTCGCGTTCTCTGTTCTGCACTCACTCTCGAAGGCGGCGAACGACTATAAAGCGATCGTTGATGAAAATAATTGTTCGATAGTCATTAAATTGCAAGTCAAATTATGATCTCCTCGTCAACATTCTCTTCTATTTTGATAATCGGAGAAGCATCGTAGCTAACCTTTTTAGAAACCAATTGGACTCTTTCCTTTTCAGCTTGTTAATGGACCTTGTGCCTTGCATACACGTTTTGCCCATAATTGCCTTGGCTGGATTTCACTTGTGATTCTTATTTATCTTACTATTTTTCCAATGATGAAAATATGCTTCATTTTAAGAAACACGAAACATCTTCGAAAAGACTTTCCTAGTAATTGAACACATAGGCTACAATGGTGTAGCATGGGTTTCTGCTACCCGGTATAAAGAAAAATTTTGCCACACCCTAAGTAACTTATTTTCATGTGAAATTTGCACCAATTCTAATGCCCAAGTGACAAATTAGCATGGGGAATACCTATCTTCGAGAGAAGGTACCCCAAGTGGTAGTCCGTCTGCATTGCATGCGCAATTACGTATTATACGTAACATACCAATTATAAACATTTTCCCACCCAAATGGGCCGTCCAGTGTGATCCGCACCCACCGCACCCCCCACGCTACACTACTGGATATAAAGAATATCAATATTATAGCGTTTATAAAAGCGAGTCAATAATCCGGAAGTGAAGTTAGGTGGAAAAGCAAAGCGAAGTGCGGCCAAATACACGAAATCCCAATAATGATAATAAAGACCCTACATGCGGGCGCCATTTATAGTTTAGAAAGTCCTGTCGAATATAAACAGCATTCAGACATTATTACTTTGGCTGCCTATGCAACTCCCTTGTAGAATATGTTTTATTTAGCATGAAATCCACATTCATATTGTAATTTTAAAGGTGTATGCATTCTAAAAATACAGAAACCAGACAACAAAAAAGACATGCTGGACAATTCTGTCCCAAAAATGATTCTTCTGGCAAACTTTTCGCCTTGAGGGGCACAGTATTTGTGCTGGAACTACTGGATATAGCGGCATGATTCGAAGTGCATCCTATGGGGCATTAAATTTCGCATCTGATGCTATAAGGCACATCTCAGAATTCCTAGTAGTTCCTGCGAAAAATGAGGAAATGTGTTGTTAACAATGTTTGTTGTTTTTCTTCGCACAAAACAGGAATTCTGAGATGGATCTTACATCATCAGATGCGCAATTAAATGCGGCATAGGATGCACTGCGAATCATGCCCCTATACCCAGGAACTAGTTGGTTGAGGGCACCCGAGAAATCTTCATACTATAATTTTTAGAGAAACCTCTGCGGAATGCAGTTTCCTTCTCGTAATAGAACACAGATTCTATTGTGAATAATTGTACATAATTTAATACAGAATAATATCAATATTATTATGGATTTAAGTTCATTGAGAACGTTTGCAAACTTCAGGCGATAAATCGGAAGTGAAATGCGGCCAAATTCACGAAATGGCAATAGTGATAGTAAAGAGCCTAAATGTGGTCCCCTAATAGTTTAGGTATTGTTAAATTTGCTGCCTAGGCAACTCCCCGGTGGAATCTGTGAATCTGTTGTAATTCTAAACTTGTATGCATTCTAAGAATACAGAAAACAGACCACAAAGATGATTTGCTGTGCAATTCTGCGCCAAAAATGATTCTTCAGATAAACCGTTCGCCTTGACATCACCCGAGAAATGTTCATACTATCATTTTTAGAAATCCTCTGCGGAATGGAATTTCCTTCTCGTATTAGAACACAGATTCTAGTGTAATTGATTATACATTATTTAATACAGGATAATATCAATATTATTATGAATTTACGGCCAAATTCACGAAATCGAAATAATGACAGTAAAGAGCCTAAATGTGGTCCCCTAATAGTTTAGGTATTACTGCCAAATATAAACATATTTAGATATTGTTAGATTGGCTGCCTATGCAACTCCCCGGTGGAATCTGTTGAATCTGATGTAATTCTAAACTTGTATGCATTCTAAGCATACAAAAAACAGACAACAATGATTCTTCTGGCGAACGCTTCGAGTACGCCTTGGCAGTAGCCGAGAAACGGACATTGAGTAGAGTTTCCGCTGTTGCCGCAGCGGGCTTCGCAGCAGCCGCTGCAAGAACACGAACCCCAAGTGACCTCGCGCCCATATGCACCGCGTGACTAAATAAACGAATGCGCAGCGTGCATCTGGCCGCGGACCCGGGTCATTCAGCTCGGCACGTATGGCATTAAATATAAATAATGCGCTCGCTTATTGTTTCGCGCCGTTTTTTGCTGCCGTTTGCACCCTTTCGGCGGCGCGAACAATGCGCGCGGATGCGGCTGCTGCAGACCGGTGGCCGGTGGTCGCCAGCGAAGGGTCTCCTCCTTCTCCTCGTCGGCCCGGTCGCGACTGCATTACGCACCCGTCCAGGAAATGTCTACTTGCAACCACCTGGATGCTGCGGTCGCCAAGCAACCGTCAGTCGTACGCATCACGATGCGTCTCGCTTAATTGGAAGCGCAAAATCTCTCCTCTTGCTAGCACAGGGCCTTAACTTGCCCGCTTTTCTGGCTCCGCTGCCGATTGGAAATCATGTTGGACGTGGGCGGAAATTAAAAATTGCAGGGGACACGTCCAACTTTTCCATTTTCTCAGCTTAACGTCAATGGCAAGATATGGGTGTTCCGGAATTTCCGCAAGAAAATGGCGTGGGTGGCTTTTTAGGCACCGTAAAAAGGGGAGGGTTATTGATGCAGAAGAAAATGAAAAAGCAAGTGACATTTGAAGCACTTTGATCTTTTCGCCGGCGTGCAGCGAAATGAAAATGAGGCACTTGGCGAGGGCGCCACTGCTCATCCTCCGTGGGGGGGTAAGAAAAAGGGATTGATGGATGGAAAAGCGGTGGACGGCAGGGCGGAATTGGAAAATAATGGCTGCCGCCGGGTCATAACTTATTGTTGCCGATTCGGATGGTCGTTTAGCGTTCAATTTGGCAAGTGGCCATGACGGACGGTGGCAAGATGGCTGTTTCTATAGCTGCTGGCTCATTTCATTTGCGTGAAATGTCATGACAACAACATCCAGCCGGCTGAGCACCAGGTTGGTCCGTTTTCGTGCGTTCCTCGCTGTAATTTACTGCTCATTGTCGTCGCAATGTGCGCAAACTGTGCACCGAGTGTTTGTATTGTTGCGCAATTTATCACTGGTCGGGGAGCGAGAACACTCGGTGCACGAGCAATCATTATGTGGCAACATTGCATTCGCTCTGCTTCGTGCCGCCACTGCGTGATATTTCATTATCGGATACGTTTTCGGATGCGTGCGCTGAGCCTGCAGAAAGATACAGGTCGCTGCTAAATGATGGGCAGCTGGCTGACATATATGGCCACCGGCAGACAGCCCACGACCCATTAGCAGTAAAGGATAAGTCTCAATATGTGCACAGTGGCATCCACTGTGCTTTTAAGTTTTTAAATTGTCTCGTTTCGGCTTCAGCTGTCGACCATGTTTTCGATGTATAAATCTAGGGAACAGAATAGCTTATTTTCAAAAGATTGCATTGCTGCTGTTGATAATGATAATAGAAACATGAAGTTTTAGCCAACGACAACCTCATCATGAAGAAATTGGAAATGGACTTATTCCTGGCTAATTTCATATATAGAGGCCTTATTTCCTCCAAAAGGGAGAAGGAAATAGGCAGATGCAGTTGAAATTGATAAAATAGTGTCCAAGATGATCCACAGGTTTCTGCCCTGTGAATATAATGGAGCAGAATCGTTTATTCTCAATCAATTTTATTGTCTTTGCTGATAATGTGAATAATTTCTAGAAAAACAATCTTTTCAGAGAGAAATTGGGCCTCTTATGCTGATTAAATTATAATGTAGCTGGTTTCTGGCTAATTTAACATGCTGCAATTTCCCATTTGCGATTATTTTACTGGATTCCAGCAGGAAGAACGAAACGAGGCAGATACAGTTGAAATTGATAAAATAATAAGTTCCAATTCGTTTATTTTCAATCATTTTTATTGCCTTTTTTGGTAACAGTATGAATTATAAATTTATAGAAACACAACCTCTTCGGGAAGAAATTGTAGCTTATGCTGATTAATTTATAAGATTAATTTATATACCATTAATCCGCATTCGGGAATATTTTACTGGAATCCGTTAGGGAGAATGAAACAAGGCAGATGCAGTTGAAATTGATGAAATAAGTGGAAGAAAATCTACCGACAGTGAATGGAGGGAAAAGGCCACAAACGGGACAAGATGGAAATAAATTACCAAATCAATATAAGGACTATAAGAAGATATACGATTCGAAGCACTGTAATAGGCCATTCTGGAATGGGTGCGGTTATACTAAGACTTAAAGCCAGGTTTTAATCATTTGTCATGAATTCGGAATTCCTTTAATTCCCACCTCCAAATCTATTTTCTTTAGTTTGCCAAATTGTCTTATTTAGTACATCAATAATTTAACTATTTCGTAAACATTAATATATATAATAAAGAATTTAGCTGTTTTCATTTACAATGTAAAAATGAAACTGCTCAGCTTAAGAAATCCCTGGTAAATCAGCAAAAAAACAATCAGATGGACAATAAAGAGAGCAGAAAATCGACGTCTGAAAAAATACGTGACTGCAATACTTTCTAAAACCTAGATAAAGTCTTACAAATGGGTATGATTTTAACCAATATAAAAAACTTGATTGGTACCTTAATTATTAATTAATTCGCCGTAAACTAGGTGTAATTAATATTCGTTTTGAACGAAACCTATTAGAATTTAATGCCTCACAATTAAAAACATGATTAACGCAATAATTTCTCAAGTCTTCCAATGAACAATGTCTTCAGAATAATTAATTTCCCAATCTGTACGAGGAATGCTTGTTCTGCTTGTTCTAGGAGATATCAGAGATTACCTTTGAATTGCTATCGAATCTCGACAGTCAAATACATTAAAAACTAATCGTGGGAAGGACTTCCAATCTACTTAATGTTAGATTAGACTAGGTGAAGTTTGCTATTGAAATTGTATTGCTGCCTTAGATGTCTATCATTACTGAATTAGCGAAACACGCTTAAAACCCAACCTAATATTACCTAACCTAAGTTAGTCTAACCCAGTGTTTCCCAAGGTCCTCGTACGCCCCACCGGGGGGGAAACAATCTTTATCAATTCATCTTCCAATTTAAAAAAATGAAAATTAATTTTTGGTGTGTTTCTTTCACCATTTCTTATCGTAGAACCTATAATTTAGATTTCTCTTTAGATTAATAGGGGTGGGGGGCTAGGGGCATGGCTAAAAAAGGATGGGAAACACTGGTCTAACCTAACTCATCGAGGTGATTTGAAAACCATAAAAGCAGAGTATGTTTGTTATGTTTGTCCCAAAATAGATTAGGTTAGGTTTGATATTGAAAATTCGTGCTGTTCTGTATTTCCAACCCAACATTATCTAATCTAACTTGGTGTAGGCCAGTGGAGAGCACGAATTGAGACTTATCCCTTATTGAAAATGTGTGGTATTTGTGCATACCTCCCTCTCACATATTGCAAAATGGTTGAAAACGCAGCATTCCAGGCGACCAGAATGGGCCAATCACTGCTGCTGTTGGTGGCCGCAACAATGTGAGAGGTAATTAGCAATGCAAATTCGCGGATGGCTGCAAGACTCGTGCGCAAATGGCAATTGGCGTTTAATTGCGACGGACGCGTGTGCAATTTTTGCGCATTATTCAAATGCGTGTCGTCGGCGCGATGGGCGTCTTTGCGAAAAGTTGAAGGCAGCCGCCCCCGCCGCCGCCGCCAACCCCCGCGCTGTTGCGCGATCGCATGTCGCGTGATCATGCCTGGCTGATTACGCAGGGAGCCGTAATGAACAGCAATTGTCCCATTACACGCGACGCCATTTTCTCATTCTTTTCCACCGGCGGCGGCTTAAGATGCGGCGCTGCGATAACGGCCGCCAGGTTCGCAACCGTCGCCGCCGCCCCGCCGCCCCCGCATTGAGCAATGGCGTTTGCATGCGATAATGATTCATTTGCATTTCTTCCCAACTACGAAGAGTGCGAATTCTCGCAACTAATTGCTAATTGATTTAATTGGCAATGCGTGAATTGTGCTCTCGTATTGTTTTTGCCTGATAAATATTAATAATAAATAATAATAATGCGAATTAGCAATTTGCATTCGCAATGCAAATTGCGCCTCAATTAGTCGCTGCGTAATTGCGATGGGAAGCAGTTGAAGGGTAGCTGAGACGATTCGCTCGATGACAGTTTTAATTGAAAAAAGAAGTGAAACAAACCTGCAAGTCGCAGTTGGATGAGGGTTAAAGAATGCGGCAAGGCGGCAAAAAAGGCGAGAGAATGGGGTCTTGATGGGGTTGGCAGCGTGCAAGTGAAAGGGTTGAAACTGGTCGCTGGTCTGGGAGACTGGACCGGTTGTGTTGACCGAAAATGGTCGGGATGCTGGGATGCGGGAACGGGAAGGCAGCTTTGAGCACCTGGTTCTAATTGGACATTCAGTGTGGTGGCGAGTGCTCGCGTTGTTGGAGGGTGCCGAGGTGCGGGTATTGATTCGTTTGATCGATCGGATGGAAGGCAGGCTGGCAGGTAGCCGATTGATCTACCTGCCGAACGCGGCGTGAAGTGGTGTTGAGGAAGGGTGCGCGTGTGCCCGGATCAATTGCGATGCGTTTTTCTATTGAAAGGAATTTCAATTACAAACGGGGATCGATGTGGCACGTGGTGTCGATGATTGAAAGCCGATCAAAGGGATTAGCCACGTTTCAGTCGCTATACGATTAGACTCAAGGGATAAGCAACACAGGAAACGGGATGCTGGTGAAAATTCATCAATGCTCATTATCAAACTGTTCAATATGCGCATATCTGAGGTATTCAACATTTTACAGATTTCTGTATTAATAAAGCAGAAAATGTATAGCTAATGGATGTTTTTTTAATAAATTTTTGTTGATTAAACGTCAATTTAATGTGCCTGTTTATAAAAGTATAATGGGTATTCTAAAATACTATGATTTTAATAATCTAGACAAAGTTGAAGTATTCAACATTCAAAATCTCAAAGTCCTTAATACAATTACAGAAATGTCATTTAAAAAAGTTGATTAGTAATTGATGATCTCATAGAAGGATGTAAACTGAAGTTGTTTCGGCATTAAACCATTATCAGGGTTACAGAAACTGGTAAGAATTGACAAAAGGCTTACATCTGAGCAAATATGAAATTTTGTGAAATTTGTATTTGAGATAACTTCAGTTATCATCATTTTATGAAATCAGGATCAATTCTGAGATGTTACATCAGGCGAATGTTAAAATCTAACATAATCTTCGACATGTAAATGTAAATCGTTGCTTATAAATGTAATAATTAACAAATCAATGAAGATAACCTATAAGAAGTTGATGATATTGTAGAAATTGGGAAAATAATAATCGCAAATGTATCATCAATAAAAATTGATAAAGTTGAATTATTCAACATTCAAAATCTCAAAGTCCTTAATAAAATTACAGAAATGTTATTTAAAATAGTTGATTAGTAATGGATGAACTCATAGAAGGATGTAAACTGAAGTTGTTTCG
>JAOEHK010044341.1:0-22633 GCA_025447835.1 Labidoglobus nevermanni | reverse complement strand
ATTCTAGAGCTAATACATGCCAACAGATCTCTTCCCGGTGACGGGAAAGAGAGCTTTTATTAGATCAAAACCTATCGCTTAGCTGCACAATGCGCCCCAATTGATGGCCGCTGGTGTTCCAGGTGTCTGAGTTGACCTCACGGAGTGCCTTACTGCAATGGGCTGCGCCGCTGCGCCTCTCGGAGGCGTCCAGCAACGACAGCCACGAGCTCGACATACCCGAGAACGAGCTGCGCTACGAAGTCCTGCTGAGTGATAAGAGCAAGGAGATGAAATACAAGTCAATTTACAGCGGCGCGTCGCTGTCTTGCCGCATTCAAGACTTGAGGCCCGGCCTGGAGTACTCCGTGTGCCTGCAGGTGCACCTGGACGAGCTGCAGGGCTCTGCGTCGGACCCGCTCAAATTCACCACGCCTGCCTGCGAACCGGACCAGCCGCAGCCGCCCAAACTGATATCGCGATCGAAGAACACGTTGCAGCTGAGGTGGAGCGCAACCAGCGCCAACGGGTCGCCGATCCTGCACTACGTGCTGGAGTACGACGAGGGCAAAGGTGGCGACTTCATTGAGCTGCATCGCTCCAAGGGCAATCAGTATTCGCTGCAGAAGCTCGCGCCCGCTACGCTGTACACATTTCGCCTGTCGGCGGTCAACGACATCGGCAGAAGTCTGTACAGCGACACGGTCGTCTACAAAACCTATGAAAATGCTCCACCGCCTCCAACCAAGCCGCAACTAGAGAAATGTGATATTCGCATGCTGCATTTGTCGTGGTCCCGCCGACCGTGCGACGAAGAATTCACCCTGGAGATGAACAATCCGCACAACTCGTATGGCTACATGATTCTGTACAACGGAGCTGAAACTCAATACGTTTGCTTGGATCTGGAACGGTTTACCAACTACATGTTCAGGTATGTCTGCGAGATTATGATGATCATTAATAGGTTGTACAATAAACATCAGATGAAGTTTAACTTTTTGTCACAGATTGCGACATACAATGTCTTCTTCAGGCAAAATCGTTCTGATAATACTTTTTCTTATATAAGGAGGTTGAGGGCAAAGGCACAAATGCACGATAGTCACCCGCTGATGGGTCACCCATGTGACCGCTCGGACAGGCAGATGAAGGCAGTGCTATCTTCGACCGACCCACTATATCCCAGCCTTATGCTATGGCCGTCCTCATGACTATATGCTAACCTAACTGCTAAGCCTTACGGGGTGGTAGAGAAACCCGAGCACGAGGGGAAGTAGCTTAACCTGAAAAATAACGGGGTCGCACACTATGCTAGATGGCCTAGAATAGCTGTCCGATACCCCGAGGGCGTATTGGGAGATTTCGGAGATGCCTGGACTATCGTGACCCACCACTGAAGCGCGGAGATTAGGGGGAGAGTCCGAATTCTCGGAGAATATCGCAATTTCGCACATAGTAAGGAGCATTGACGATGTCTGTTATGATGCGATGATGCGTTTCTTGTGATACAATGTTTGGGTCTAAGGCTATTTATACAAATGTAACGTCTTTTTATATAAAGAGGTTGAAGGCAAATGCACGATAGTCACCCGCTGATAGGTCAGCCATGTGACCACTCGGACAGGCAGATGAAGGCAGTGCTATCTTCGACCGACCCACTATATCCCAGCCTTATGCTATGGCCGTCCTCATGACTATATGCTAACCTAACTGCTAAGCCTTACGGGGTGGTAGAGAAACCCGAGCACGAGGGGAAGTAGCTTAACCTGAAAAATAACGGGGTCGCACACTATGCTAGATGGCCTAGAATAGCTGTCCGATACCCCGGCCGCGTATTGGGAGATTTCGGAGATGGCTGGACTATCGTGACCCACCACTGAAGCGCGGAGATTAGGGGGAGAGTCCGAATTCTCGGAGAATGTCGCAATTTCGCACATAGTAAGGAGCATTGACGATGTTTGTTATGATGCGATGATACGTTTCTTGTGATACAAGCTATTTATACAAATGTAACGTCTTTTTATATAAAGAGGTTGAAGGCAAATGCACAAATGCACGATAGTCACCCGCTGATAGGTCACCCATGTGACCGCTCGGACAAGCAGATGAAGGCAGTGCTGTCCTCGACCGACCCACCAAATCCCAGCCTTATGCTATAGCCGACCTTTTGACTATATGCTATCTTAGCTGCTAAGCCTTAAGGGGTGGAGACGGGAGCCGAGAAAGAGTCGAGCAGGAGCTCGTTGGAGAAGCCTAACCTAGCTAGAATCTAACGGTATAATTTAGGGAGGGAGGGGAGTTTGTTTTGAATTTACAAATAAATTTTAAAAGTGGTGAGTTGTTAATATCCCGAAGAAGACATGTCGAAACGTGTTGCAATCTGTGACAATATGTTCAACTTGAAATAAACATTTGAGGTGGTGTTTCCCAAAACTTTTTGCCCCATAGACCCCATACCGATATTGTAGGTTTTCATAGACCCCTCAGGATGCAGCGGACAAGCACGGGTAATAGCCACCTTTTTGGTGACGAGACCCTGGGAATTCCCCATGCTTGTCCTCCAGCACTGTCTACGAGTACGGGTCATTGGTTTCACTCTTACGTAGATCTCAAATTCATTGTCTCGTTGTCGTAGACCCCCTACAATTCGAAATCGATCCCTTAGGGGTCGATATCGAGCACTTTGGGAATCAATGATCTAAAGTTTATTGTACAACCATTATTAGTATGGAGTTGAAAACTGTAAATGCCTCTTCGATAAACTATGATGATTCTGTTGCATTGACTAGTTTGTGCACTACCTGGTGTTTGCAGATTACGGGCAATCAATGAAGGTGGCCGTTCGGACTGGTCCGAAGAAGTTGCATTCCAAACATTGCCAGACAGGCCGCAGAAACCATCGAAGCCATTAGTGAAAGGCAAGATCCATGCGCGCTCATTCAAGCTGAAGTGGGACTCGCCCAGCGATACGGGCGGTGCGGAAATCGGCAAATACATATTGGATGTCAATTCGGGAAGCGGGTACCTCACTGTGTACACTGGCATAGATACGGAAGCGATCTGTGATAATCTAACGCCGGGCACCACCTACCAATTGCGCGTCTGCTGCGAAAGCATTGGCGGCAGAAGCGCCTACTCCGATCCATGCACGGTGACCACGGATGCCATTTGCCCCGGAAAGTGCCCGGCGATTCGACTGCAGGGTAAGGCGAAGGCCGACAGCATGCTGCTCCACATTGCGGAGCCGGATTATAATGGTGGCGCGCCGATCCTGGAATACGAAGTCGATATGACGTCTCCGGATAATAGTCGTAGCCTAGTCCATAAGAATAAAGAAATGGAGTGTGTCGTCAGTCATTTACAGCCCGGTTCGAAATACTTATTCAATGTACGCGCGATTAACCGAGTCGGAGCTGGCGAATGGTCCGAGGCGTCCGCCATTATGAGCGGCGCCGCGCCGCCCGAGCCGCCCCAGCAACCCCTTGCAACATGCAAGTCGGCATTCAGCGCACTCGTTGAGTGGCAGGAGCCTGCGGCAAATGGCTCCAGCATCTCCGACTACAGGCTGGAGATGTGCCCGAGCATGCACCAGGATCAATATGAATGCGTTTATCAGGGTGACGCCACCTCGTTCGAGGTGCGAAGCCTCATCCCCTTCACCATGTACTACTTCCGTGTGCAGGCTTGCAACACGGCTGGTTTCGGTGAATTTTCAGCAGCAACGGCTACGATTACGCCCGCTGCAGCTCCTAGCCAAATTCAGAATGTAAGATACGCATCCACCCCTACTGCAATCACGCTCTGCTGGCATGAACCGCCCGATAATGGATCGCCTATTAGTCAATATATTATCGAGGCCGGCGATCAGTCCATTCGCATTGAAAGTGATACGACTGAATATGTTATCGATAACTTACAACCGGAGAGCACGTACAAAATTCGATTGCGCGCCGTCAATGCTGTTGGGGTGGGCACCCAGTCATCGACTTTGCGAGTGGCCACGACGAAGCTTCCACCTCCTGCCCCAAGATTGGAGTGCATTGCTACTGGACACAATTACCTCAAGCTGAAATGGGGCGAAGGAAAGAATTCGGAGTACACGCAATACTTGGTGGAGATGCTGAGTCCAAGAACGCATGATTTTCAAGTGGTTTTCAAGGGCACTTTGTACACGTTCAAAGTAAATAAGCTGCAAGAATTGACCACGTATCGATTCCGCATTTGTGCCAGTAACGATGCTGGGGTGGGCGATTACTCGGACGAATATGAATTTGTTACAAACATTGCGCCCCCAGCAGCGGTTAAGCCTCCGAAAATCATAGAAGTTGACCATAAGAGTTGTCAGGTGGAATGGACAGAGTCGAAGAATGCCACCTCCGACCCCATTGTGTACTGCTTGCAATTATCTAGGCTCAAGGATCAACAGTATAGAGAAGTAAGACTCAGCTACGTTTGCCATTTGCAGGATGCTAATGATGCGATTGTTTTGCCAGATTTACCATGGCGCTGATACAAAATTCATTATTGAAGGACTGGACGCAGGCGTTGAGTACAGTGTTCGGGTGTGTCCCATTCGGAAAACGTTGTCTTCGGATTTAGCAGGTCAATACACAAAATACTCGGCCTTCTCCACTCCAGCTATTGAAGCATCAATTCCTCAATCGCGTTCGTCAACGCAAACGGGTACTCCAACGCATCGTTACAAATCGAAAACTTTACTCTCCGCTCTCTGGCCCCGGCAACAAGTTCTGGCCACCCTGGACTACATCAAATACCCTCTTATGCTTTTCATCATCGCCATTATGATATCCTTGCCTATTGGATGTTTCATTCTCTCCCAAAACTAGACACGTTTCGTTCATGTAATGTTTTATTGGAGATAAATCGGACAAAATGCAAATAATTGATATATTCTTGAGTTCAGCTAGAAATGTACGAAAATTGAATAACCGGATATAATCGTATCTACTTTAACAATTGAGAGCAGTATATTGTATGTGTACTGTAGCTCAGATATAATTTATAGACGTCAAAGGAAAGTCTAAAATAAAATCTTGACCGACAGTAACAAATACAACACAATTTCAATGGTTTCTTTGTAACAGAATGTAACAGATTATCATTACAATTTCTGGTTGTTCTTCGTGGATGGAAAGTAAATATTGAAGACTAAATCGTTAACACGCATTCCAATTCATAATAGAAATATAGAAATATTCTTACGTTCTAACCGCAAGAGATTAATTATGAAGAGAATCTTATGAAGTATTACGTTATAGTACAGGGCTTAAATTTAATCTTTACATCTTATCAAATATTGAATATATAGAGGCAGATTATATATATTATTGAGGACCAAAGCATTGACGTTTTGGTATTTTTACACGTGTTTTTCCGTACTCAGTCTGGTGCTAGTAAAAGATCACACTTGAACTCGATGGATGCAAAGGTGCGCAAAGAGAAGCAAAATGAAATTGTTCGCGATTATGTTAATGTCGATCACAAATAATTGTGTATTGTTATTCCAGTCATCTGTATATTTATATTAAATAATCGTACATATTTTTATAGCAAAGTTATATTGATAGTTATTTAAGATTGATATGTATTTTTTATTGAATCGTAAGAGAGCAAGAGCAAAACTAAGGCATTGCAACGCCACAACGGCGCCTTGCAATTTTAAATAATTGTAAACAATGCAACGTGATGAGACTATAACGATAGACTTGAAATTTTATCACATTGTGCTTAAATTCGACGTGAAATCGGCCTATTGTTTAGTACATGTATCATTTTTTTCCAGCAAACCGTGCAATATGATGTTAAACAAACGAAACAAGGCATTCTACGGGATAACTAATGCATTTTTCACAACTTGTATTCAATGTCGCGTTTCTTATGCAACTCACGACTGTCGGGTATTGGTTGCATATGTAACTACTGCTGCAAAATATTGTAAAAATGTACATTTATATGTAACTTTTAACGGTTGGAGGTACACATTTCCAATTATTCCGTATCATATAACATTTTATATTTGCGATTGCGACAATTGAGCATGATTCATGTTCATACCAATCGCAAATCAATTCAACACCATATTCAATCACATGGTATTGGAATTTTCCATTAGCTTGAGTTGGAGTGTTGTCCTAATTAGTTTAGTTTCTACAATAATGGTGATGATTGACATGATACAAAAAAAGAATACATATATTATAAATATCTAACACATTGATATAGTTTTAAAAAATCTAATCAATAATATATTAGAGTTGGATGTAATAAGGGAACGTCAAATATATACGCGTGCAGATGAAGTACGCCATATATTATAGTTATATTATAAATATATATATATATCATAAATAAATCAATTATATTTTACGTATTTCAATTTTCGTCTTAGATTTTGCGTTTGAGAGGATCCCTTTGGTCCCTTTTCCAGGAAGGTTAATGTGATATCCAATCATAGTATAAAAGAGATCCTTTTCGCTGTGATATTGTTTAACCCATTTATAGTTCTCTGTTGAAGTACTCCTTGGCTCGAAATCGCGTTTTTATATTAAGAATCGTCAATGCCCGTTTTTGTTACGTCGGGATCGGTCTAGCTTCCAGTTCCCCGCATCTCGGTCCTTCCGGTCCCTTTGTACCATCCCACCTTTATTCCCCTAGTCATCTCATATCCTCAAAAAAGGGCATGAGCTCCTCCCAGGGAAATTGGAACCTGCAGTGTCCTGAAATGAGTCCTAAGAGTTCTCTTAGCCTTCCTCGTCCCCAAGAGAGTGCAAGTTGAATGGAGATGCTTGATGGTTTTCTCCCTAGGAATATCTTGGAGTGATGCATTTCTGGTGCTCGTTCGGATTCTCCTCCCTCCACAAACTTCGAAATCTTCCGGCATGCGCCTAGGGTACCCGACAGCCATGCAGCCTAGTGAGCGACCCGGTTGTCTTGCCGGTTTAGCTACCAGGTTAGATACTCCCCCGGGCTTATGCTCCTTCAATCTCTACCTCTCTCGATCTCCTCGTAAGGCTTAGCAGCTAGCTTAGCATATAGCCAACAGGACAGCCATAGCATAAGGCTGGGCGTTAGTGGGCCAGTCGAGTACAGCGTTGCCTTCAGCTGCCTATCCGAGAGCCCAGCCCCACACATGGGTCACCCATCAGCTGGTGATTATCGTGCATTTGTGCGTTTGCCCTCAACGTCTTTATAAGACAAGAAAAGAGTTAAGAACCTTGATATAAGATCGGATGGTAGTTCTCTTTTGAGTAATATTGATATAGGTTTCATAAGGTGAATTACAGTGGGGTTTGGATGTTGGGGGGGGGGGGGGTCTTTGTAGCTTGTAGCTTTGTAGCTCGTAGCTTGTTTCACTATGGATATGGTATTGCGGCGTTTATATGCAATAGAATACATGGTAGATGGCGCCACGCATTCCACTCATGAAATACAATAATTCCTTGAATTTATTTATTTATTCTCTCCTTCATAACACAAGGGCTATATGTGAAATTATATTTTCTTGGCAGAAACATCAATACCACATACAGCGTTTAGATATATTTATCTAAGAATATAAGAATATAGGTAATAACCATTGCAATGTACCTATACGCAATTCAGCAAGTTCCGAAGGAACTTAAGGGATTTAGGGATATACTTAGTGTGGTAGATACGCAACTTGATGCTGAATAAAATGTACGTCGAATCATTGCAATCAATACTGTAACTGTAGAGAAATGTGGGAAATAGTGTATGCACATTTCTGTATTTTCCGCAGGAATTGAAACATATTACTTAGTAGTACTTAGTAGAGATGTAATGGGGTGTTCAACAAAATGTGCATTGTAATCGATGCTGTAATTTCGTAAAAATACGAAAAGAAATATGTCGAGCTCTGTATTTTCTGTATAAACCCGATGAGATGAGGGTAAATGTGTGAAAAGTTCGATTTGACGCTACAGAGGATGAGTTCGGAATATACCTTCAAGGACTGAGTACATAGTTTCATTACATTTTATAGTTTTTGCGATTTGGTGTTTTCAATGTTGTAGACTTTGATGTCGGAGCTGCACCTTGGATGAGCGAATTGAAAGCTGCTTATAGCTTAAGCTCCTAAGACAATGCCCGCATTATAAACGCATTGGAATCGAAGATGGAAGGCCCAATTATAAGTTGACATTAAATGGTATTTATATTTAAATAAATTATCATAATTGACAATGTAATTGGCTGTATTTTTTAAGCATTTAGCCTGCATTGCCAACCATGTGCTTGTATAAAATATCATTTATGGTTTGTAAATATTTTAATATTCTATGTTATAATCTTATCTAAATTAAGATGATCATCCAGATAAATAAATAGTGGCACTGCTTTAGAAACAATGTAGAAATGTAGAATGTTAAAATTGAATGGTCACAAAACTACAAATTTATAACTAATATTATAACTTTATTCAGTAACTTATCGAAAGACAGATCCATTCATAGGTCCAAAAATTTCTCCATTTCAATTAATTCATACCAATGCTATAAAAATAACCAAATATAAGCATAAATAAAAATTTCAATTGAAAATACAGAAACGAAATAGATCGGGTTAATTTTGCCGAGATAAATTCAAGGAAATAAGTAATTATCACTAATAATGAAGGACAGACAGATTAAAGAAGAATTAGAAAAAAAGCAGCTAAGTCTAAGTTGGCTGGGACTTGAATATGTCGCAGGGAAATAATAGAATTCGCTATTTCTCTAGGGATTTGACCAAATCTCGAGAGATGACAAAATGACAACTCCCTTTGATTTCGCGCGTAACATAACCAGCAAAATCATATAACGATTCCATTAGAAAAGGGTGAAATAAATAATAAAAGTTATACATTCACCAATGTATAATTAGCTTTAAGCCTATTTCCATTTTAGGTGTAGGTATAGCCGCAGTAATTATTGCTTCAACAATGGAAAAAACTGAAAGTCAGAACGAATTTGTTTCTGAAGATCAGTTCAATTCGGCAATCACTCAACGTTTTAACAATCGCAATCATAATGAGAAACCTTTATGGTCGAGTGAAAGAATAGAAGAAGCTATGAAAATTACCGAAGAATTTAAGTTTGCACCAATGCTGAAATTGCAACGGACAGCGAAACATTATTATTATGGGAAGGAATACGACATTGTGGAAGTTGGTGCTGAAAAGTCATTGATTTTGAAGCGAAATTCGGATTCCGATTGTCATTACTTTTCATATTAAATGTTTAACATATTTACTTTATTGTTAGATTTTATAATTGAATTTTACATTATTAATATATCCTGATAAATTAATGTGCAACAAATTCCTTCTGACGTTCAGTTTTATCCATGTCTTAATCAGTAATTTTGAGGGATTTGACCAAATCGCGAAGTCTGCCATTTCCCTG
Organism: Labidoglobus nevermanni; assembly: GCA_025447835.1. Classification (NCBI taxonomy): domain Eukaryota; kingdom Metazoa; phylum Arthropoda; class Insecta; order Coleoptera; family Staphylinidae; genus Labidoglobus; species Labidoglobus nevermanni. The sequence goes on along the minus strand of JAOEHK010044341.1, from coordinate 13,229 downwards.
CGATATATAGACAGCAGAAGGGTCAGTCAAAGCAATTCGATGGTGGGACAGAATAGGTTTGAATTGAGGAAAATGGAGGAAAACTAGAAACGACACCTAAATGCCGGTACACTATCAGGTCACATGTTGTGACGCTTAGAATTATTCGAATATTCAGTAAACATATTAAACTAAAGCTTATCTGAAAAGAAACTGTTTTCTGCGCTGATAATTGAGGAAATTGATGGTGGCAATGCCGGTCAAGTAATCTTGTAGGAGTATGGCTTTTCTTTGCCATCTCTGATGAGTTTTCCATGGTACGCTGCGAGCGGGTTAATAAAGTGCATTGATTGATGCAGGGCAGGCCCGCCAACTGCATGCCGATGCCGCTAAAAAACGGTTAAAACAATAGCGAAGGCTCCTCCTAGCAAGGTGGACTCGCTGTGGGAGCCAGCCCACTGTGAATCTCCACCTGGTAACAAGCAAGCAGTCTTTACGTTGTGGCAAACCTCACCTGTGCACACCTGGCCCGCTAGGCTAGGCAGGTAGCGTGTAAAACAATCGTCGGACGTGTATGCTCGAACACGCGCTCTTTCACGACCGCCGAAACGCAAGATGCGAGCGAAGACTTAAGTAACACGTAATCGGTGGATGCATCCTGCGCTAATTGCGCCCGCAATTATCTGCGCAAACTTCCATCAAGATAGCGCGCTCGAACGCGAACGCGAATTCTTCGCGAAAGTGCCATCTTTTGTCCATCCGACCGCTATTTAGCCGCGAATTAATGCAATTTGCGAGTAATTTCATTGGTGGCAAGTGTTCATTATCGAACGCGGAGCGCCCGCCATTAATGACGATTACCGTCGATTGCCAAACGTAGAGATTTGCAATTCAAGGTACGTACTCTGCAATTCACTACCACTACCATTAGCATGCATCGATACGCGGCGGACTCAGAGGCGGAATTAGCAATTGTCTGTAATTGAACGTTTCTTAATTAGCCAAATAATAAGAGCGAGCACATGCGAGAACCTCATTAACATCGCGCGGCTTTCGCGTAAACTATTGAATATTACATTGTAATACGCGTAATGATAGTAATTTGCCGCCGTTTCCGGAAGAGCCGATAAATCTCACTTCCCATCGTAATATTCCGTGCATGTGCGAATGAAAAATTCACGCTAAATGCCAACCAATTGACGCCTCAACTCGTCTGCAATTGTACGCCGTTTCATTCTTCTGCTTCATCTTTGACCAATTAATTAATTTCTCTCTATTTCTTCCCCCTCTCCTTCTCTCTTTTCCTAGTTAGTTATACAGCAGTGCTGCGAATATTGAATGTTAATCAGCTTGATTTTTCGGCATATTTTCGAATTGAAATCGTGATTTTCGCAGCAATGCACGCCAGTTTGCAATGCTAATTATTGTAAAGCCGCATTTAATCGCAAAATGTCACTGCGAGTCGATATCAAATTTGTATTTCATGCATGTGTAATTATTTTAATTAAATAACTATTACAATTGGCGCAATATGTCCTGTTGCTACTAGCACAGTTGATAACGCAGCACACTGCTTGTGCTTATTGCGTTTTTCTTTAGCATCGTTATCGTTGCAAAAAGATATTAGCGCCGGCGCCAGAACGCACGAAGCGTAATGAAATGAGAAGAGAGGGAAAATTGGTAAACGACAAAGATTAGATGATAGTGAATGCTCACGTTGTTGCGAATCGAAAACAAAATATGGTATTTTCAGGCATTGTAAGTGCAATATGTTAATAATTCGTGCCGGCTGAGAGCGATAACGAGAAATAAGGAACGCCGCTTTTAGAATAAATACAATTATAATTAATATTTGAGTATGTATTGTAATTTTAATAAAGATAATGACAGCATTACAATTTCGCCGATAACGGCATATTTACATATTGAACACTCGCCCGCGATACCACGATAATTATATATTTGACATTAAGTTGCCAATTATTGATAATGGAAAATTACTTGCAGGCGAATAGCTGAAAGCCAGTTCATTCATTAAACAAAAATGTTTGGAAAATACACAAATTGCGAATAGCAACATATCCATAAACGTCAATCCGTGTAGCATTTTTTGCGAATGCAAATTTCAGCGTTTAGGCACGCGGTTTAATTGAAACAGCCCAATTTGCACGAAGCGCACAAATTCTGACCTCAAACGCTTTCAGCTTGAAATTGCACGCTGCCAATTTTGCCGACACAATTAATAGATTCTTTCGATGGCGCACAGGGGAGCAGAAGGCGAGTTGTCATCGGGCAAACACAAAAAATGGCAATTTTCACGAAATTACTGTTGTTTCAATTACGCTAACAAGCCCAAAGCTGCCAACTGGCGTTTGCGGCAAGCGAATGCAAATTGCAGCCATGTGATCATTAAGCATCGGTGGAAATTAACAGCGTATCCCTTGCCGGCCAACTAGAACCCCACGACATGTTAATTCGCGCTGATAATTAATGCATTGGCAGTGAGCTATTGCGGCGTACCTTCAGTTTGCGCCGTTTTATTAGCCGGCAAAAATGCTTCCTGACTTATTTGTGCCAATAATGCCAACAACACAATTGCGAAACTGTTTTTGCTTTGTTTTACAAGTTCGCATTGTTGGCGCTCCTAGAAGGAAGTAAACTTTTCATTGCTTCTTTTATAGTCGCTAACAGAATGACATTCCATAGCTAGGAATAGGAATACTAGCAGGAATTCAATGAGGTTTCAAGTAATGATGTGAAAAATCAGCACCAAATATTCAGTTTCGAAATAGCATCAGGTGGATAACTAAATATAGATGCAACACAATTGCGGCAAATGAATTTGCATGTAGTACAATAATGCGAGCATTTTAGAGCCTGTTAACAACCACCGGTGCGCGGTTAATGCTAGACATTAAATTTATGAAAGTCGTTAAAGTGACAAGGATTTTTATTCGCAATTTTTGTGTGTGACACTTGCTTTCAGATTACAGGCAAGTGTCGGCAGCAGGCCCAATGGAAAGTGCAGTGGATTGTGTTGAAATGGACTTGAGTACACGTGGCCGCGATTTGCCGCCTCAGCAGAACAGCAACAATTGCGCCAAGATGCGAGTAGCCAAGTCGGTGTTCTCGATCCGCAGTCTTGTGGATCTTAGTGATAGCGGCGACAAAATTAACGACATCAATCATCACCGCATTGCTGGTGAGTTGACGATTCCGCCATCAACGAAGCGCGTCTTCTTCTAAAATGTCTTTGCGACCATTGTTATTTCGCCAAAGGATGCACTTGTCCAAGCATGAAATCCCATTAACAATGCGAAACTAATCGATCGTGAAGTCAACGAAGTAAGTGAGTTGATGGCGTTTAGCGTCCAGTTTTCGGCGCGAAACTCAACTTTGGCAGCCATTAACTGACATCAACGGCATGTTTACTCAATTAGCAGGTAATGGTGAAGAATTATTGAGCGAACATCTGCCAAAACCGCACCATTTCCTCAGGCAATCATGCAAAACGAGGAAAATATTCATCGTCTCATTTTGCAGAAGATATTGAAAGCGTTAATTAGTCATTGATGCGAGACAATGACAATTACTGCGATTAGTCAAGCTACTCGCCTGTTGATTTGATATTCATCATTCGATTGTAATCTCTCATCTTGCGCAAGTCGCAGCCACAATATGCATAATTTTCAATATGGGTTTAATGCAATTATCTATGAATGCATTTAATGACTGCAATTACCGCCGTTTGAGCAACCAGATGAGAGGCGCGCTTATCCGATAAAGTATAATTGCAATTATTGATTCTGTCTATAAATACGTTGGCCGGCTGGAAGGCTTCCTTCGTTTTATGAAATCAGGCTGTCTGGGGCAAGCGTATGCCTCTTGCCATAAGTGTCAAGTGCACGTAATAAAGGTTCTTTACTTCGTACTTGTTAGCGTTAATAAAAGCAAGCAAATGCGCCGCTAATTACCAGCATGATCCCCAGAAAATGCCAGCTCTGGTATGCAATTCACGCCAAAGCCTCTGCATTTGTGCATTACTCATCGGCGCCGCGATATCGTTAATTAGCAGCAGTTGCTGATTTGATTCGGAAAACTACTGAAGACTTCAAAGAACTGGCGTTTCCTGCGGCTGCGAATTAGCGCACTTTTATTTCTCTGCCATGTCGCAACTGCTTATGTCATAGCTATTAAATGTCACTGACATATTCTATTTTGCTTTGCAAAATGCGAGCCACAAGTGTAATAAATTGTTTATTTTATCAACTATTTATCAATACTTCCGATCGCATATTCCTTCACTTGCGTTTAAAGTAAAGTTTAAAGTTTGACGATTTTCCAGTTTTTTTCTTGAGCTGCATTTCTACAAAATTAAACATTTTTAATGTAAATATTCATCGCAAATGTCATTTCTAATAATTGATTTGCATTTTCAGAAAGATTTATTTATTAGTGGAAGATGCAGTGTTGCCTGAGTTTCACTGCAATACATTTCTTTCTACTTGAGGAATAGCAATGATTCACTCATTTGAACTGAAAATTTCGTATTAAATTGATATTTCTTCCCGTTGTCATTGTTCCAGGAGTTCAAATCGATCAAATTATTCGTATTTTAGGCGTAAAGCAAGAAAGATTTATTTATTAGTGGAGGATGCAGTGTTGCCTGAGTTTTACTGCAATACATTTCTTTCTGCTTGAGGAATAGCAATGATTCACTCATTTGAACTGAAAATTTCGTGTTAAATTGATATTTCTTCCCGTTGTCATTGTCCCAGGAGTTCAAATCGATAAAATTATTTGTATTTTAGGCGTAAATCAAGAACATACAAACGAACAGCAGCATGCAATCATGTTTAAATGCCTTGTTAGGTTATGGCTTGATATATATCTGAAGCAAGTATTTACCTATCGACATAAAGTCGAAAATTTACTGATTTTGTGTAGAGTTTTAGTATAAGGGGCTTAAAGTGAGGAGAATCTTGCTTGTTGATGTAGTAGACGCATTTAATTCCTCTTTATTAATTAGTGGGAACAATGAGTAACAATAAATCAAAGGAAAAATGCTTTCAGTTGGTAATTGCAATATTAAAGCATAATAAGGCACTAAACGAGTAGGATCCTGCAAGTCGTAAAATTAAGGATAATGCAGCTCTTCATGACGGCCATAAACAGCAATTAGTGAACTGCGATGGACGATTTGATAGGTTTGACCTGACGCCTGGCGCTATCCGGCAGCTCAGCTTTCATTTGATCCGCCGACCTGCCAGGAATCGTCTCAGCACAATGCAGGCATTCATCAATCGTCCTAATGAAAATTCAAATCAATTTAATTACCTGGACGCCCTGGAAGAGGGCGCCAGTAATGAGGATTGCTTCAAATCTGAGTTTCGATTGTCTTCGCCGAGAAGATAAATCAACGCGCCCAATCTAATAGCGGAATGTATGCACACGAACGCTAACGATTTGTTTAATTAGAAACGAAATTGTAGGCCGAACGCATCCAGCACGAGATCTCGATATAATTTAGCGATAATTAAGTTCTAACATGCGTGGCGCCATCTTTATCGGTTATTTATTGATACGTTAAAAACTCGTCCACATTGATTATGTTAATTCAGTTATTACGCGAGCATAATAAGTGCTTGATGTCCTAGCTGCGTTTGCTCTCGTTTATTTTGCAGAAAAATGTGGAAATTAATATTCCACACGTTTTATATGGCATTCGGCTACAAGTTGACGTCAAACTTGTTCCTGCAGATATCGTAAAAATTATATCATTATGCGAACGCCAAAGCACGAACGCAGTAAACGGCAACGCAATTTTCTGCACTGCGAATGCAATTGAGCAATTAAGATATTTATGATTTCGCATTTGCACATTTAATTAATTATACTCATCGCAGCTTTCATATCAAATGCATCCGTTGCGTATGATAGGAATCCGATTTTTCCATCTGATAATAATATCTGATCCTAGCGATCCTACCTAAATCGCAAACGAACATCCTAGCCACCACAACTTATCAATTGGTTGCCCATCGTTTGTTGGCCGCCGGTCGTTTGCTTACAAATTAATGCGCGATGCTTGTAATTGCATGCATCGCACTAAAAAGCTCGCTCCCATTAGCCCCCCGACGATACGATATGGGCAATGAATCTATTGATCCCAAAGGTCTGAAGTCGACTTAACCTGCGGCCTTTCAAATGCGCCCCGATATGAATATGAAATGAGTTTCTCGCATTTTCGGTTGCCTGTTTAGTGAAGCAAAGAAACACTTCAAGAACGTGTATTTCAGGCTAGATGAGGGCTCCGCCACGTGTTTGCCTGCCTTAATTACAAATTCCCAAACGGAATTTACACCCCCATTAAAATATTCGAGCAAAGTGACCTTTTAATAACAGTGTGTTGATTACAACATGACAAATTCACCGGAACCTACTCGGTTTCCTTTCATCATTTCTTTGCCTTCATACTGTGGTCTCCTATTGTTGACTTTCTAACGATAATCCATTGAATCCAATATCTGTTTGTCCTCTGGTATTGTGCAGTTTTTAAGGTTGTTCCTTTCTTATCCAAAATAGTATAGCCAGGTGTCAGGTGAAAACAGTAGAATTGTAAAGAAAATCAGGTAGCATATTATTAACGTTGCATTAGAAGCCCTTCTGAACTAAAGTATACGCCTAATGACCGGTGATGTCAGAGATAATCTGCCAGAAATGGCGTTTCGCAATCTTCTTCCACATTGTTATCGGTTGCTAGCTTTAGCCTTAGCCGTATTAAATATTTCCAATTTGCTGGAAATCGCCGACGTGTAATTCCAGATGAGATTGTGCTAAGGATGATCACTAGGGAGCTAGTTCATAATATGTAAGATTGATGAAGGAAAATCTGCATTTGCTACCTTACCAAGTGTAAGAAACTCATTGCAAGAAACGCCTGATGAAGGTGATCTAATTAATAACGAGTAATGTCTTCATTTTCAAGGCCTCAATGTCCATAATGTCTTCCGGACTGGGAGTAATTTAAACAAGAAGGAGGCGAATTTATTCTAAATTATATAAGTTGGTCGATTACACTCTGTTTAAATATATCTTAGAATAAGCGAACCTAAAAGATATTTGAACTATTCTTAGCTGCTTTCTCAAAAAATCCTATGATTATGATCATAAACGATGAAATATCCACATTGATAATTCAAGAAACGCATGGATGAGAATCTTAAATAAATCTGTCGACAGTAATGGAAGAAACGCGGACGCCCAAGGCGAGACAACAATTAATGCCTGTTGAATGACTACGATTGGCCGACGAAGAGGCGCTCGAAGAAGCATTAAGGAGAACACACTGGTGTAGGATGTAAAAAGGATAAACTAAGCAAATATTGAAATAAGCAAACGACGACGAGCGTCGTAGTGGCAGCCGCGTTGAAGGCGGATTAAGTCAAGCGGTTTGAAACTAAATGCAAAGCTCATATCGGCGCCATTTTGAGCGAGGATTATTTGTTTAATTACCTCGTTGGCGCAATTGAATAGACTCCGATTTGCGCTCCATTAATAACGCTTGCCATCAATGCCACAGCCAACATTACATTACGAACCCCCACAAGCCAGAGCAGCTTCCCAATACTATTTTAATGGCGCTGCGAATCGATGCAGATTGATCGATTGCTGATATCGTCCCTAGGCGATCGTAAATCCAGCATTAATTCTAATAACGCCCCAAACCGCAAACCCACTCTATTCCAAATTATCCCTCGAGACAATTTTAAATAAACGTGTCTAATTAGTAACCTATAGCTTATATTTGGGAACATAACATCAATGTCGGAACATTGTTTTCCAGTATGATTTCAATGTTTCCAGCTTCAAAGCTTCCAACGATTCCGAATTCCATGAAAACTTGGATCTCGAAACAAGTAAAATACGTATAAGGAAGCCTTGAATAAGAAGGTTGCGTAGTAGAGACGCATTTTAGCTCAGAAATGTGAAGATTTGGCGAGCGGACATTTCCACTATGATATTTCAGAGCGACATCTTTCAGAAGAACAAACGTCTGCGAATGGAGATCAAGATAGGAGCAAATGGTGTAATCACATGCTGCATTCGCAATTACCTCATTGCGCAATGGTCTTTGTTCAAGCATGCTGCTAATGAGAGGAGCAGCGCAGCAGTCAGTTATCCACAAGCATTTAATTTATAATTTATTGCCTGCATGCTGAGCTAATTAAAATTATGAATTTGTTAATCGACGTGATCGTACGAAAAACTTCAATGCTTCTCATCGCGAGCAATAATTAAATAAACATATATGTGCGCTTGATTGTTGTGGTAATAACGTGGCAACAACGCAAACTCGTAAATTAATGCAATTAATGTGCTTGTAATAGGTACGCTAACCACTAGTTGCACAGTTTTGCAAATAAAAGTGCAAAAGCACGCTTCCAATGCTAATAATTACATTAATTGCATTTATGCGTTTTTAATTAGCTTCATTTTTCGCCAAATTACTGTTTACGGCGTTCGATAAAGTTGCCTCTGTCTACTCCAATTTGCTGTGCATCTAGCAGCTCACATCCGATGCCAAGCATTAAACAGGTTGCATTAGAAGCAATGAAATGCAATTGGAAAATTGATATTATTTATTGGACCGCACTCGCACAGATGGCGCATGCTGATAATGATGCATTTCGTATTCACACTTACACACGTGTGCGCATGAGGGTGAAACAATGGCATTCGTTGCCGGCCATTGAAACAAAGAGAAGCCCTTAACGCGATTGTGGATCGTGAGTTATAGCTGGGCTGCGCGCAATTAAGATAAAACGAATTCAACAACTTCATTAAACGCATCCGCGATGAATAAAAAGCTAATTACAACGCACTTACATGCATTTGCACGCATTCACACATTGCAGCCCAAGAAGGAGCAAATAAAGCGTCAAATCGGACATTTGTTACTTTGGCCGGCAGCTGGGCTTCAGCCCTTCCAGTTTATTACGGAATGTCACACTTAACATTCCTCCCTGCGAGTGTTTACAATGTGTTCCTGGTCCGCACTAATTGTCCTTTTAAGCGATTAGACAGTCCCACTCTGCATCCGGGTATGTTAATTGATATTGCACTTGATGACGGAATACACGCGTACGTGAACTTTTTTTAACGTTCTATTGGACTTTTGCAAGCATCAACTGTTCGTCGTCCAGAAATTCCAGATTCTATCGTAGCTATTCTAGTCTAGATTTAAAATGCATATGTTTTCACGATTTAATGTCTTCATCAGCCAAAGAAACCAGATAAAAGAAAGCGGGGAGTACAATCTTATTGAATGAAGTGCATTCGCCAATTAAAATAGCGCCAAGTTAATGAAGTTTTAAACAAACAGTTTCAAGTCACACAAACGAATTTATTTGACGTCACGATTGAAATATTTATTCGCTTCGGAAGGGATGGTTATCCCAGGAAGATTAATTGCCGCTTCTTTTACAATGCGCCCAAGGAACTCAAACGGCTGCAAGACGTCTCGACGAGAAACAAATATTCGCAACGTAAACGATCCAAAACTCAAAGCAAGTGAAATTAATTTGTGTACTTGTATTCAGTTGTATTCTAATGCAATTAATTACACGGCTTATATATATATATATATTAATTATTGAAACATATCCGTTCTTTTATGTGTGTTCCTGCGGCTTTCAATGATTTGGTGCTGAGTTCTGCTGGTGGGCATCGAGTCTCGACTCAAACGATAGCTGCAGGCATTAACAAAAGGAAAGACACGGAAAGATTCTCATGATTTAATTGCGCAAGCTGATCGTTTGTGCGTTTAATTATGAGCCGATGTATAAATCATGTCGGAGAGAGACAATTAAATCAAGCGAACAAATGTTGCGATGTACATAAATTGAAATTAACAGCCATTTTCATAAATCTCAATTTAATTTATTATTGTCTCGTGGTGCTCTTGCTTTTGCTGTTTTCATTATTCTATGCTATTTTTTGTTTGATTCTCAAAGTAAACCACCTTTCATAATTTTCTCAACATCATTTTCTTTGCTTTAATCTATCTCCCTCCCTAACGCTTCTAGCAGTCTGTACTACAACCACCACTTTAGACGCCCTTTTGTCCTATTTCCACTAACCGCCCGGTAGTCTGGAGGTGCTCATAGCAATTATGAGTTTGCAGATTATACTGTTAGGATTTTAAAGTAGAACCCTCTATCAAGGGTTGAACCCTAGACTTCTGGTTTCACGACTGAACGTTTTACCACTAGGCTACCAAGTGCTTATACCTCATTCCAATATATCTCTTCATATTGAAAAGAAATTGTATTTCAAGGTTTGAAATGATGTTTAATCAGATGTTTAATCAGAGGCCAAACATAATGGCGGAAAATGATTCATTTTGCGTGGATCTGTTTGAGACTGCTACTGGTTTCTGAGAATTGTGTCATGAAAGGCTTAAAGTCATAATAAATCGGGCTGCCATATTATTAGCATTTCATTTATCTAAATGGATCTCTGGCCAGCTTGAAAGCACCAAATTCCATTATGAGCATCATCGTGTCACAATACCAGAATGTTTTATTGATTTTTAATAAGTCTCCTTCATTTCTGAGCCATTAAACATTAAGCTAATTTCATTATTCCTTAATGAATCATTCATGTTTCACAGAGATCTGATCAATACTTGCCCAATCATTTTCATAATTCGTTTACGTTTATAGTTCAATGTGTCATTAGACTATAAGTTGCTCCATGTTTTTTAAAACGGCGATTTTCATTCTAAAGCCGTATTACCCAGATTTAGGTTGCTGATGTCATTTTCCTTCTTTATTAAAGCCTCTTAATGCGAAATTTTCCTCAACATTTCAATTATTTTCATTAAGATTTATGACTTCATTTCCTTTAATTACATAATCTTTTGTAAAAGCTGGTAAATGAAAAAAATTTAGATGGAGATTAAAGGAGATTAAACTTAAATCAGTTTAGAGGAGTATTATAATTACATATGTTATTTGAACACATTTCTTCATCCATTTTCCAGTTAGTTGCGTTGCTCTTTTGCTAAACGATGTATTAACAATGACAGATATGGATAAATTACCTTCTTCAATTCAATGACAAAGCAAATAGAAATCGGAGGTAGACAAATAGCAATACTTACTAAATAACGGAAAATGAAATAAATTTTTGTTGCGCTATTACGACGCACGACGATGGTAAGTAAATTGTTCCTAACAAGAAAATGTAATCAACGTCACGCAATGCTGTATTCCGATACAAAATGAAACGAATTTAAGGCTAAATAGCTTACCAAATGCTCTTCTATCACAATACACCCATGCAATGAACGATGGCTTAAGCGACGGCAAAGAAAATGAAGGCAAAGAAGACAAGAAGTAATGGCTGCAATGGTTGGAAGCAATATTTTAGACTAATTTTATCATTGTTAGAATTTGTTGAAAGCTCAATCAGACTTCACAAATTGACGGATTTCTTTTCGTTGTCTAGAAAATGCTCGCATTGCGCTGGAATAATGATAGCAAATCATGTATGCTCACTATATAATGTGAATGTTTAATAGAAATAACAAGAAGAAAGCATTTTTAATGCTTTGAGGCACAAAGTTTAGCCCAAAATATACAAAGTGTTTTCTTTCTGTAATTAATATGGAGTTAAAATATGTTCATGCCTCTCTTTAAATGGAAATCTCTTGCAACAGTAATCTCATTAGTTCATATCATGTTTAGTGAGTCTTAAGTTCGTTTTCTTGCAGCAAAATTAAAGTAGCATATCACGCAATTTTTCAATTTTTCATCGTCGCAAAATCCAATTAAACTTTACTCTTTCTATTATTTTACTCTGTAGCTGCACGTATACTAATTATACAATACTTTACAGAGAGGAATTATGCATATGATATTCAGTAATTTAATTACGCTAGAATTACAAAAATCTGTATGATAAAATTGATGGCAGATGTTGTCATGATTGCAGAAATGAAGTAATTGCTTGATTACAACTACCATATACAGTTGAGAATGTCAATCAAACACATTTATGCACAGTAATATATCTATTGTATTGTATATAAATGTATAATTTCCATACTTTATTGCATTCTAATCGCTGCATAATCAATGTGACAGTGAATAAGAAAACAAATTAGATAGGACGCCATTCAACGGTATTATCTTATGTTTTCTATTTCGTCAATTTTGTACCTAGTTGCTAACGAAACATTTGTTTCTTTATTGAATCTACAGTTACATTTCGTGTCGTTTGCGGATATCGCATTTGCAATCTAAATTATTGAATAACTGCATGAATATACATACGAACTATTTAGCTTTTGCATGCAGTCGGTTCCAAGCCTGTTGTCGTTACGTAAAAAAGCAATAATTAAAAAGTTTATTACTTTCAATATGCCCGTGTAAACAGGTATTGTTTAACGGCATTTTCTGCACACAAGCGCTAGTAATATTACGAAGGAAATATATGTTTTCGCAGCAATTGCAATCTATTCTGTTTTGCGTTTAATCCCGCAATATTTACATTTCTATCTATATATGTAAAAGGGAAGTAAACCTATGAAAATGCCTGGTGACCGAAATGATACACATTAAAACACAAAAATACGCAATTAATAATAAAACAGACACCAACAACCTGGGCCCCATTTATAGTTTTATTTTAGAATACATTGCAACATAAAATAGGGGTAAACAGGTTGTGTTGGCAACACAATAGATGACAAGAAGCACATAGTCACTGAGAATCGGAGGTTAAGAACGAAACTTCCGTAATCAACTCACTATCAAAGCTGTGATATTCGGCTAGTGACCCAAAATTTTAATGTAATTTATTAAGTTTTTTGACATGAGGAATTTAGTAATGTTAATGTTTTTAAGATTGTACAGTAAAACCCCGATATAACGAATTTCAAGGGACCGACGTGAAAAATTCGTTATATCGGAGTTATTCGCTAAATCGGGGTCGTCATGGTGAAAAAAGAACTCGGTATATATTATGTTTATACAATTGTATACAATTCAGAGATGAGCATAAACACGTCATACATTACATTTTTTGAAAGTATTCGTCTAATTTAGTCTGGACCATAAAATTACTAAACCGTGCGGTATCTATGGCTGATTCGATAGTGTGCATTGCATCAAACACATTTTCATTAATGTTTGATTGTATTAAGAAATTACGGACACAGTTAAAATTTTCGATAGCTTGAT
>JAOEHK010044119.1:0-22665 GCA_025447835.1 Labidoglobus nevermanni | reverse complement strand
TACACGGAACATGCTCAATATTTCATGTCCATCGAATTCTTTGTATTTTAGAAGTAAATCGAACACACACACACACACACACACACATTCATTCATTTTTATATATATAGATATATAGAAGATTATGTAGCCTATTTAATTACCTCCTACTGAATAATATACAACAATTGGAAATCGACTAAGAGTTCTCGTAAATAGACGACAGAAAAACAAAAAACATAAGTTAAGCGATTAGATTAGCTGGCTGGCGAACATTGGGTTAGTTACGATAATGTATATATTAATTATCTTTCATCTGTTGCTATCATTTGAAATGTATAGAAGCAAACTACAATAGTTTCATCGAAAATTTGATTAATTAACTGCCTATCAAGTATGTTGATGCACACTGTGGAACATAGCCAACTAGGGTTTTCTCAAACATTCAACAAAGAGCAAAGATATATGTGAGATAAATTAACAGACAGTAGGAGAGTCAGGACGAAGAAGAAAAAGAGTAAAAATAATTTAAAGTTATTAAACCATTTTCTAGAACACTTGAATTCGGTGATTTTCCCTATCACACACCAGTACGTTTCCATTCGATGCAATCGCGACGCCTTCCAATCCCTTAAACTCCCCGTCGCGAGTTCCCCAGCATCCGAACTGCTTGAGGAAGGCACCATCTGGGTGGAAGATCTGGATGCGGTTGTTGCCCGAGTCGGCCACGCAAATAATTCCGTGATCATCAACTGCCACACCCCTAGAAAGTGATTAAGTTAGCGCTTGGCCACGCTACTCGATCGCTCCTACCTTGGGAACTTGAACTGACCCTCGCCGGATCCTTCGCTTCCGAACGCGGTCAGGACGCGTCCATTCACATCGAATATTTGAATGCGATGATTATTGCAATCGGACACAATGACTCTATTGGCATTCGACACCGCAATGTATTGGGGATGCTCGAGCTGCCCTTGCTTGCTGCCGATCGCGCCGAATTTGCCCACAAACGTTCCATCCGACTGGAAAACCTGCAAACCGGCCGCATGAGTGAACAATTCGCATGAATAAGTCGCGCACCTTGCGACTTACTTGCACGCGATGATTCTCCTTGTCGCACACGTAGATGAAACCGAGCGCATCGGTGGTGATGCCCCAGGGGTAATTGAAGCGGCCATCGGACGAGCCCTGGGTGCCGAACGTCCGCAGGAAGCGTCCTGCCGGATCGAAGACCTGAATCCGGTGGTTGTACCTGTCGGCGATGATGAACTGGCCGATGCGGTTGACGGCGACGCCGGCGAGGCAGTCGAACTCCGCCTCGCCGTTGCCGTACGAGCCGAACTCCTTGACGAAGGCGCCGTGCGCGTCAAACACCTGCACGCGGTGATTCGACGAATCGGCGACGACGATGGCGTTGTCCGGGCCGACGGCGACGCCGCGCGGCCACGTGAAACATCCGGCCTCGCTCCCCCGACTCCCTATCTCGAACAACTTGCGGCCTTTCTGCAGGTAGAGGCTCTTAGGGGAAGTACCTGCTGCTGCCACCGCGAAACCGGCTGCTGCCGCTGCCGTAGCTGCTGTAGGGGTAGTGGGGGAGCCGTGCATGTTTTTTGAGTCGTCGTCGGAGCACGCCAGCTCGGCGGAGGAGCGCAGCGGGAGGCCCAGCGAGAGGCGGCGCGCGGCTGCCGAGGTGGGCGAGGTGGCCGCCGTCGCCGCCGCCGTCGTCGTCGTCGTCGTCGTTGATCCGTCCTTGGCGTCCTTGCCGCGATTGCCGTGCTTGTTCTTCAGGTACTGCGCCCACGCGCTGAGCGCGGCGCCGTCCTTCTCGGCGCCGGTCGTGGCCGCCCTCTCCGGCGAGTTCTCGCGCGACTTGAGTGCGTGCGTGGACCGGCTGCGCGCCAGATCGGAGCTGGTGCCGTAGCCGCGCGACGCCAAATAGGCGCTCGGATTCGCGGAGGTCGGCGACAGCTGCTGCTCGCTGGCAGCGGCGTCGTCGTCGTCGAAGTTATGGCTGGACCTGCTGCGCGCTAGCCGCTGGCGGCGCTCCTTCATCGCCATGTAGCGGCTGCGGCTGGTGGGGTACTTGCTGTCGTCGGCGACGGCGTAGGCGGCGGCAGCGGCCACGTGGTGGTGGTGCGGCTTGCCGTCCTCCTCGTCGGCGTTGACGGCCGCCGAGCTGCGGCTCTTGCTGAGGAAGCGGCTCGTGTAGCCGTACTTGGGCGCGTCGTCCTCGAGGGTGACGACGGGGCGCGTGCGCCCGCCGTCTCCGCCATAGCGCGACGTCTTCCCGTTCTCGTCGCGGTTGGTGCTGTCACGTGCTAGCTGGCTGCGCGCCAGCAGCGGCGAGATGTCGTTGCTGCCCTTCGCCCTCTCGTCCTTGCCCAGCTCGGCGCTCTTGGACGGCGTCGGCGTCGTCGTCGGCGGCGGCGGCTCGTCGGGCTCACTGGCCGACGTCTCCTCGTTGCTGCTGGACTCGGACTCGTCTGGCTTGGTCGGCGGCGTGGGCTGGAAGCGGCTCTTCGGCGGGCCGCTGGCGGAGCTCGTCGACGAGTGGCGCGCGCGCACCACGTGCTTCGCGTCCGCGACCGCGCTCCGGACGGCGTTCGAGCCGCTCGACTCGGTCGCGCTGGACGAGTCCGTACTCGCCGAGCGCACCTTCTTGGGCTCCGCGGAGGGCCGTCGCTGGGTGGGCTGCGGCGCGCCCGACGACTCGTCCGACTCCTCCTCGGTACTCGTCTGCATGAAAGCAACATAACAACACGCGGAAGACAAAACACACAGATGCATCAACACGACATCAAAAATCGAGGGGGAGGTTGGCGGGTAGCGCATTAGAATGATTAGTCGAACGGTGCGGGGGTGTTAATCGTGTCCCGTAAGTGTATTTCCGCTAGTTTACGTTCACGTCGCAACCCATGTCTCAATGTTGCTGTCCGTGAGTCGTGAGGGGCGAGGGCTACTCGCCGGAACTCACCTCGGCGGGCGCGGCCGACTTCCTGGTGGCGTCCTCGCGTCGCGACGTGGCGACCGCGTCGCCGGCCTCGCTCGTGGCGGACGTGGACGCGCCTTTGTTCAGCTTCTTGATCTTCGCGATCTCGTCCTCCTCGCTCTGCTGGCGTGCGGCAGCCGCTGGTGGTGGCAGCGCCCGCTTCGCCACGACCTTGGCGGCCTCCTTCTCCTTGTCGCGCTCCTTCTTCCGCCCGCCCATCTCGGACTCGATGAGCTTCTTCATGACGCGCGGCGAGTCGGCGAGGCGCGTGATGCCGCTGAGCGGGCCCTTGGCCACGTCCTCGGTGTCGAGCACGCGCTCGCGCTCCTTGGCCGGCTGCTGCTGCTGCTGCTGCTGCTGCTGCTGCTGGTGGTGGTGGTGGTGCTCGTTGAAGCGGACGCGCCCGCTGGCCGGCTGCTCCGAGTCGGAGTCGTTGTCGCCGTGGCGCGCGTAGCGGCTGCGGTACCTGGAGCGCGGCGGGCGCGTCGCGTCCTCGAAGTCGTCGCCGTAGTCGCTGCCGGGGGCGGCGCGCGCGTGCCGCTGGGGGCGCTCGCCGAAGCGGCGGCCCTCGTCGCCGCCGTCGCCGTAGTAGCGCTCGTCCTGCTGCTGCCGGTACTGCGACGCCAGCCGGTGGTCGCTCTTGGAGCGCATGAGACCCGGGCCGGCAGCGGCGCTACCACCAGCCACCTGGAGGCTGCTACCTGCGCCGAAGGGGTTGCTGGCGCTCGCCACGTTCAGGTCGCCGTATCCAGCCACGTGCAGCACCAGCTGGTTGGGGTCGTGCGCGAGCACGAGGCGCAACCGGCGGCTGTAGTCGGCGCTCTCGTACTCGAACCCCCGGATGAACTCGACCGTGCGCAGGAAGATCTCCTTGGCGTCCATCAGCTCGCAGTCGTCCCACGGGACGCTCTCGTTGATGTGCTTGTCGGCGAGGTCGCAGTTGCTCACGATGTTCGCGATCTCCAGCTGCAGGTTGTCCTTGAGCTGAGCCAGCGAGCGCACCTCGCCGGTGAGGTAGCGGTCGAGCTCGGCGCGCAGCTGCTCGGTGCGGTCCTTGAGCGCCTTCGCCAGCCGCCGATTGATCTCCTCGACCTCCTCAGCGACGGAGAGCGCGTTCGCGCGCACGTGCTGCGCGTTCTTCTCGACCATCGCGAGCGCGTCCTGCAGCCGGTGGATGCCGCGCCGGATCTGGTTGTTGATGCGCACGATCTCGCGCCGCAGGATGTCCATGTGCGCGCCCTTGCACTCCTCGCAGATCTTCTTGTCGCAGTGCGAGCACACGCTGCAGTAGGACTTCTCCGAGCACACGTTGCAGCGCTCCATCACCTGCCCGCTGGTCGGGTCGGGCAGCTCGCCGGTGATCTCGATGTGCAGCTCCAGGAAGCGCTGCAGCGTCACGTTGGTGGGAAAGCCCTGAATGCCCTGGTACGGGATGCGGTGCTCGGCGCGGCATTCGGGGCACTTGACCTGGAGGAGCGTCGGAATGCTCAGCAACAGTCCCGCCCGGCCCTTCCCCATTCCCCAGCTTACCTGCCGCCGGACGTAGTCGGCTAAGCCGTCCATGCACGGCTCCATGCAGAAGCTGTGCTGGCATGGCAGCAACTTCGGGTTGCGATACCTGTCCAGGCAAATTGCGCACGTCAGCAACTGCTCGAACTGCTCCATTGCGCGTTGTCCTCTTCTGCAAGCCGAACAAGGATGACTCCAGCTAGAGATCAACAATGTGGAACTCAGACAAGTGGCGATAAGGGAGCCATCGAGAGCGATGCGGATGCGTTTGGGACGCGAGAAGGACTAAGAGGGACGCGCGTCGCGACGCCAACAGGACGCGTCGTTTTCCGAAGTCTCTAGACTTAAGCGGAACGTGCGCACACGCTATTTTCGAAGCGCGCGCCTTGTTTCAGCTTCCATTTCACCTTCGTTTAGCCCAGGGATGGCCAACCCAACCGCCGCTGAATTCTAGAATTTCCCGAACTTGTCCGTTGCAGATGTTCTAAGCACGGAGAGAACCTTGGAGGTCCTTGCCTACTACATGAACGTCAGGTATTCCCCGTCCTTGTTCGCTCCACCAGCCTTGGGTTGGCTGTCCCTAGTTTAGCCATTGAGCGCATATCTATTTCGGGCGATCGGAGGAGCATCGCTCGAGAAGCCTTCAAACATCGATCCTTTCGCGAGCTTTCTTCCCACGTGACAGCAATGCAATTCCTAGTGCATTGAACACGATTATTTATAGCCCACGTCCGAAAATAAACGCGCTCATTGAGCAATAAACAATGGCATCGCAGGGTTGCTCCAACTTGCTCCTATTATCCTGTTCTAGAATGTTTCCTATCACGATGAAAGTAAGTTTCCAATTCCGCTGTTTCACCTGCAAGTACGCTGAAGCTAAATCGAAACTGATTGAGTCACGATGATTGCTCACAAATTTGCGCATTTCATGTATCAACGAATTATTTACGTCCTAACGTGGGCTCCATTTGCGTCGGCAAGAAAAGCAATAAACAAAGTTCATCTCCTTAAACGTGGTGCATAATTATCAGGCATTCTTGGATAATGAAAAACTTTTTGGTTGTTTTTCCAGTTTTCGAAACGAAACGCCTGATAATTAAGCAGGAATCTACTAGAAATATTATTTACTTATCCTCGTTAAGAGAAATAGTAATAGACGACGCGAGGAGCCTTTCTTGATCTGTTAAGTTTGCAAATAATTCCATCGTTTATTTGTAAAACAAATGTCACCTCGTTTATATGGTTGCATAATTATCAGGCGTTCTTGAATTGTTTTTCCAGTTTTTCCGCGATTTGTGGCTGAGCCAGCAATTAAAACATGTTATAATTTATTATTCAAATTAGGCAACATCCTAATAGAATAAATATTTATTTAGCCTCGCTAAGAACGATGGAGGAAATATTATTTCTACAATAATTTTTGTTGCGCATTCCTACGCCCTTTCCTGCCCTGTTAAGCTTGCAAATAATTCGTTCCTTTATTCGCGAAATTAACGCGTTTATTGTTATTTCAAAGATATTCTCTCAACGCACAGTTGCCTCCCTTATTAATGCGCACGAAAAGCGAACAATTGCAGACAATTCATGTGGAAACTGTGGGCAATGCGCGCTATTTATAATCACAAACTAAAAATATGAAAGTACACGGATGCAATTTCAGCGCGGTATCCAAATTAGCAATATCCCCTCGCGCAGTTAATTAAAGCACACTTAATTAACTGTTAAGAGGTAATCCAAGTGTTTTGCAAGTTCAGCGCTTTAGAGCCCCAATTCCACCTCGCGTTTTATTGCAAATTCGCGGTTCAGCGGCATTAAAACATTATCTATTATTTATCGAAATTCATAAATGCTCTTGTCAAAAATATTCATTTATTGCCTACCCGCAATTAGGAATTCTGGCATTAGGAATGCGGAAATTGCATTGGCGTACTTCTCAGCATTTCGTGAATGCAGCTGCAACCTACATTTGGTTATTTTCGGCGGAATCTACGAAAATTTTCGGAAAAGACTGGCAATTGCTAATCATTCGCAAATTGAACCCAACAGTTTCGGTTAATTCGAATTAGAACTTACGCCTTATTTAGATGAGGTGCAGAAGTGAACGGTCGGTCATCCGAGGCCCTTCAAGGGCGCCTGCTTTCGGTGCTACCTCCTGCTGGACATTCTATTGCTCTCTGGAACATAAAATAGCCGAGATCGGTATCGGTGGCCGAATAAGATGGCAAATGAGGCGATAATTTTATGGACGCGAGACTATTACAAATAACAAAATACGCATTAGGGAATAGTAAAAGCAATCCTAATGGCCCTTCACATACTGCGCGTAATAAAATTTCCATAATAATAACAGAAGCGAATGCCCGCATAGCAATATTTCTGACCGTAAATGAGTGGATAATTTCTTACATTTTGCAAATCAGCATATCTTTGCCTTATATTTGAAATTTCTACGAATCCTTGGCGAAATGCCAATATATCCTTGGCCAAAGTTTCGGTGCTCTGTCTAGGCAACTCTTTAAACTGACTGCTGCAATAAGTTGCCTATATCAATCTTAACTTGCAATTGAATTTGCCTTTTTCGAATTTGGAAAGCGCACTTTGCAAACAACCCCCTAATCGGTGTGGCCGAGGTGTTGGCCAGTCATTAATCTCACCGCCTCAGCGCTGTTTTTCTTTACTTTCAGCTGCCGATCAGTGGTTAATCAAATTGGCGCACGGCCGACTTGCTCGAAACCCACGCGAAGGGCCCGGAAAATGCCGCTCTTCCGCTTGATGATTTCCGCTTCATGCCGCTTGAGAGAATCAGCCGGATGAGCCGTATTTGCAGTGGAATTAATTTGTCCGTGCCCGCCGCACCAAATCCTTCGTCAAACTCTATCGCAACTATAATCCCCGGAAGCTTTGCATTTTATTTCGCGGCGCGGCCGAAATAATCTCATCACCCGAACGGACATTGCATATTGACGCAATGGGACACTACCCCGTGCCCTCCTCAAGCAACCCGATGAAGCGAGAGGTAGGAAGGAAAGCGCCAACAAAGGCGCGAAATGACAAAGGGACACATTGTGAAAGAAATAATGATCTTGCTCTTTCTGCGCGTCTTCCTTTGATTTCGCGCCATCAAATGTCAGACTTGGCCCATTTCAGAACGTCTTCCCCGACATGTTAGTCATGTCTGCACTTGCCAAGTCTAACTTGATATGAAACACTCGCATCTAATTTACGAGCGGAATATGAAGACAAGTTAATGCGTGCAGCAGATCCGCAATATGTATGTGAGGAAGTAAAGCGGGATCGCGGCCAGGTGCCAAGTTAAATTCCAGCGTTGGGCCAACCTGCGGTTAATTGCTAATCTGCAAATGCCAGGGGCTTGAAATGCATTCCCAGACACCTGGGATAACACGTGATACGTGAATTAGCTACTTTTGCCCTTTTCAAATATAATCATTTCCATTCAAATCTAAATAAGACCCCAGTCACACTGTCCCATTATCCTCAGGCACCTCCTGGTCGCGGAGCAGGAGCACTTACTCAGCACAGCTGCTGGAGGTGATACGGCTGCACCTAAGGGCGCAATGTTGCGGCCGCTGGACAATGTGCGAGCAGGCGGAAACCGGTACCGGACACTGCAGGTGAGACGCGAGGTCCCAGTGGGACTGGCGCTGATTTGAATGTGGCACGCCGCCGCTGGCAAGCTGAGGGCCTGCTGAAAGCTTCTAAATAGAACTAGCCGGGAGATCTGGCGGACGGCACAATTTCGCGCGTCTGCTGCCCATCGAATCCACGCCGCTTTCACTATTTTTACGATGGATTCTTTCGCGTTTCGAAATAGACTTTCCATTTCCATTTATTTTTCTCAATTTTCATATCGCCATATGCTAGCACTTATTTTAGACTACACCTGCGTCGACTGAAGGAATTCCGATATTTAGCGACTGTGCAAATACGTCAACAGCGATCACATTTATTTCTGACTTCGTCAAGTTCACGGATGGCCGCAATTCGAAAATCTGATGGCATATTTCGGACGTAGAATGAAGGTAATAATAATCTAGTTTGTCAACGCTACAGTCGATAAGTTCAGCAAGTAATCGAGTTTTCTGTGGGGTAATCGCCTGTCTCACATCATTTGCACTTGCTTTCGACTTTTTCGACAATCGACTATGATGCCTTCCTAATCAACATGACGATAAATGAATCGCCGCTGAAGGAAATTGCTTCGAAAAAACTAGAGCAATTTCCTTTCTGAGCAGATTGCGACACTATTGTTGTTAGGCCATGGCGAAAAAGCAAAGTACTCTCTGGATTGCTTACTAAAACGAAATGGATATTGTTGCAATCGTCAGAATAGCAGCCCCTATTATTTATGACCTGCTTCCATTTGCAACACAATCTCGCTCTTCTTGGCTCCGCAGAAAATAAAAAAACGAAGCCGACATCTGCGTCAGTTTTTGGCAAATGCGTATCATTAGCTGGCACCCTTTTGTTCGGGCGAAACGAAAGCCTACGCCGCATTCACGAAAGGCATTCAAAGCCAACGCGGCCCTCGATATTCCGCTGAAAGGACTCGGCCCACAAGGACTCTAAGCTGCGAAAGTACGCCTCTTGTCGGCACAGGAAGCCGTCAACCACATGCGAAAGGATCTCGCAAGATGCTCACTTCCCCAAGTGCCTCTCGTCACAGTCAGCGAGATAAATAAACTCTTTGAAGTCTAATCGAAGGCTGCATGCCACTGGCAATTCTCGCACAAGTTTCTGCCGCATTGCGGATAAGTCCTTCATACGAATGGAAGCTAAATACTAGTTAAGGGCCTGATAATTATGCACAAAGGTAAAAATTTGTTTCAATGCGATAATTGAAGATTATTTTGTTGCAAGCTAAAGCCCTGGCGAATAGATTAGTGTGCACACTTTCGGCATGCCCCAGAGAGCTCGCATTGAACATATTTGGCCGACGTATCTGCATATCCCTTTGTCAGGCCGTCCGCAGCCTCACTGGCTGCATTGAGGCGTGCTGCAGCCGACCGTAATTGCTTGAGGAGTCTTACGGGCGATAATCCTCGTCCGCCAGCAGCAGCAGCGGGCGCAAGGACGAGCCTCCTCGTCACTGGCTTAGCTGCGGTTCCACTGATAAAGGTACAGCGGCAGCAGACCTAATCTCACCGGCCTTTCAGCGGCGGCAGCATCTGCTGACCGCGCCTGCAAATGTTGCCTAATTCGAGCGCAATTTCGCCCCTTTCTAAATCAATCAGCGCGCCTTTCGCAGCCCGCCAGAGAACGAATAAATACCGGAAACGACCTCAATTCTTCAACTTCGCCATCCGAACAAAGTCAGGCCTCTTTTTGCTGCGTTCGTCGAGAGCCGATCTCCAGGAATTGCCCATTTTTGCCCCCTTTTTCTGCATGCTGCGAACTGATCGCACCCCTATTGCGAACATCCGCACGTAATGCAATTACGCTTCACTGCATTGCTGGCGCATCTGCCAGAAACAAAATCACAACTTCTTGCTCTTATCACTGGCTTTGTTCCACACCACTGTTTACCGATTCTTTGAGAAATAATGGTCAACATGACTTCAGTTGAAAAGCAGCGGAGATTTTACGAAATTCGATGTAGATTCACATCCCTAATTTCCAATTAGACCAGAGGTCGGCAACTGCGGGGACTACGAATATAATCCGAGATCTAATAGCGCCAACCTAAATGAAAATTGCACAAAGGGAAATATTGTAGAGCGCGTGCAATAATAACAAGTTTACGTCAGCATTAATTGGAGTTCAAGATGCCTCTGGGCGGCAGGAGGCTCCGAAGTGGTCGCGATTTGGTAATGCTTAAGTAATTCGCCCGCCGCCCTGCCCAGATGCAAGATTGTTAAGCGAACGCAGCAGGGCGATCGGGGCGCTCCGGAAGGATATCTCATAAATAATAACAGCCCCCGTTCAATGCATTTAAACGGTAAATTAATTAAAATCATTGCCGCCATCTCCAGCGGCAGCATTCTGCCGCCCTTAATTAAAGACGTGAGCTGATTTCGGCGCACAAAGACGCTGCTTCAGCCGCACCCCGAGGACATTTTCATTTTTCCAGCCTCGTCTTCATTATTAATGCACACAATAGCCACATTGCGCGTGTAATTCCACCCTACTTCGCAATTTAATAGGGTGCGCTTATTTTCGCAATCTGCTGCACACTTTCGAAGTCAGATTAATGCATAATGTTGTGCTTACTTACTCTAGTTACTAGCCCTAATAAAAACAACAATTAACTGCTGAATAGATTTGCTGCAATTTCGGCAATTACCCCAATGGCAACGCATGCCCATCGCGCCGATCTCGCCATCGGGGGTGGCTGACGGCGTTCGCGCGCGTCGCGACGCGCTGCGCCGCACGTAGTGTTCTTGTGGCGCTCCGAGGGCGAGCGGCGCGAACTCGACTGCATCCCCCGCAATGTCATCGCCACCCCGACCGCTCGGCGGCCTACTTGTTGATTGACCGGCCGCGATCGAGTGATTAACACTGAACGCAGCAGACGTTCGCGATTCTGACTGTGCTTGTGCCTGTGAATGGGGCGGCAATGTCTTCGCACCGCCGCAAACGCGGATGGTAAGTGCGTCTATCATCCCCCCATTAATATTCGATTCGAATCGTGATTACACATGTCCCATCAACGCCTCAAAATTTGCGTTTGCACCCTGTGACACGCATTCTAATTACTTAATTCGTCGTTCCCCCATTATTCGCCCTCACGTTGCGATGGAAAATTCGCAAAAAGGGGCAAGTGCTACATTAACAAATTGCCTCGAAGGACGCGTCAACAAGTTGGTCGAGTTCCGCAAGACGTTGGCTTCCGGAAGTGGCTAGCAATTCTAGGTAAAATTCGCAGCACTGAACGAATTGTTTCGCGCGCGGCGATAAAACCGTCTTGTGAGCTGTCTTGTGAGCTTACACAGCGATATTGCCGACTTGTGCGGTGATTGTAATTGCTGTGCTTTCGATGTAAAGCTTGATAAAGTGTAGGCGGAGCGCGACGAGAATCAGCGATTTGCATGATCCGCCAAACAGCGTGCAAGCGGCGTGAATTTGAATGCGCTACAACGTGGCGGTAATAACTTTAATTGCATATTGCCTAGCGCTTTCGTTGCGGATATGAATCCTGATAGCCATCTCGAGTTGCGTTAATGGAGAGCTCTGGCGGGCAAGAACTCGCCGGGTGCAGAGGTTCATTTCGGAGCAGCTATTCGGACCATTTATCACATACCCGATCATTCCGATCGTAAATCCCAATGCTGATCTATTTACGTGTACACTGTCATCGTGCCTAATCCCAAAACGCAGCAAACATCGCCTTACATTCGAATTTATGGACTTGGATGCTGAGAAAAGATCGCCCATGTCTGCGAAAACAAATAAATGATCTTTTCTGTATCGGTTTTCAAGCGAGTCGCATGATCTTAGCACGTGATAAGAAATCTGCTTGGATTGATGACTATTGGAAACTTTTGATACAATTCAGGAAGAGTGCGAAAGGCGTGAAATCGCCAATTGCATTAGGATGAAAGAAGGCTTTATGCAGCTTCGAGACGAAATTGCCACATAACGCATTTCATTTGTTTATATCAGCAGATCTTTTCTGAGCCAAACCGAGATTTATTACGATTGCATCAAGACGCAAAATCGTATCATGAAACTTATTTATCGTGGCCTCTCATAAATCAATGTTATTGACATAAAGTATATACAAAAAATGAATACAAATAATTCGATCGGAATGAAATATTGAGCATGTTCCATATACTCCTGGGACACCGCTAACCCAAAGCAAAATGGGAAGAACCTCATGGTTCGAAAGTTATAGTGAAACAACCAACACTTTGCATGTCAAACGGCACTGCAATAGCAATCGAAGTCATGACACTACAGTAATAAGTGTTAAATTTGCAAATAGTTGCAAATAAGAACCCAGAATGAGATATGAAATCATTGGCAATAGAGATTAATTCCTCTTTTGTAAGATGCGGACACAAAGCAGGAGAATAAGCAGGTTCACATACGGGTTTCTTGTACACTTCGCCGCCCTTCGCGACAGCCGAACGCAATAATTTATGTAGCAGTTGCGACGCCGCAACCCCCCTGAAATGATTTCCTCTCGCCACCACAATGATGCTGCGCAAAATGCCGCCCTTGGCGACGTCGCAAAACGCGAGACGTATCGTTGCATAAATGCAAAAGGATTCATACACGCTCTAAGTAAACATTGCAGCACGATGCAGTGCTGCAACATTCCGCAAACATTGCGAAAAAATATTGCTTTACCATGTCAGATTCGGCGTTGAACATCTTGTACCTTCTCTGCTCATTTCTGCCGAAATTCCACAATACTTCATTACACAACAATGCATTTTCCGCCGGATATTCCAATTTCATAACTCCTACTATTTTCACTTGTTTCTTGTGCGGTGTCCCGAATGAATTACATTTCCACGTTGCCTCTTTAATTACTCTCACCATTTATGCATATATTTAAAGCCCTAGAAAAATTCTGTTTCATCTGGGACATTCAAATTCGCTATTAAAATACGGTGGTAATTAACGAAGCATTTCCATGTACTTTTACGAATGAAATTAATACAAACTACGCTTTCAGCTGCAACTTTTCAGATGGAAGAAAAACGAAGCATAGATTTCCTATCAGACAAACCTTGGCTACGAGCTCACATCTTTTAAAATCTCGGCATTTTCCTTCTCGGCATCGCAATTCGCGTCTTGAGCAAAAAGCGCGAAATGACATTTAGTAGTTTTATTAATTTATTGCGCACAATTCCGGCGCGAGTGAATTACCGCAAAGAGCGCATTAAACGCTTTCACCCTTTATTGTTACCCTTTGTAATCGTCGGCGGCGTTGTCGCCTCGATCATAATTAAAACTTTAATCACTTTTCATTTAGCCCGTCGGCCCTTAGAAACCCTGCGCGCAGCAAAATGACGTGACTTTCCTTCTTAGAACCGAGATATCGCGAGACGAGAAAAAATTTGTTGAAGATGACTTAATTGCGACCTGGGTTTAACAAATTAAGATAAACGCTGTTCCAGGCCAAAATCTGCTGCCACGGTTTCTTTGAGAAATTTCAATTCTTCTATTTTCGATGTAACCGCTTTTGTCTTGGCAGGATTTGCTCAAAAAGAATATGCTCTTCTCCAATCAATACACACTCAAGCAGCCGCCCTGCTACCCTGTGAGTTTCCTTAAAAACACATTTTTGGGAAAATTGCGGTAGACGAGTAACATATTTTAATATAAACAAGCAAGTCCTCAAATGAGGCTAGAAATAGCGTTCCAGAGAGTGTGAATAATTGAGCAAATCTGAATTTAATACGGCCACATTAAATTTGATGCAAAACTCAAGATTGCATCAAGCTCGTCGCTGCGAAGTTACTGACAAAACGCTATAAATAAGCAGCCTTTTCATTTACACTCATTTAAAGTTTTAATGTGAAGCAAGTCTTTGGAGAAAATTGCGTTATAAATTGTCGCAGGAAGCAGCGATGCAACGCAGATGACGATCGCAAGTAACAAAGCTGCAACAGCTCGCGGTTTCGCGTCACCGGTGATTAATGGACGAAATAACATTTGCCAATAACGAGGGCGAGTGAATATCATCTTCAATCAACTTTATGTGAAGACGAAGCTGCTGCTTTCACCTCCCATCGTCATCAGTTTCTCCACGCGCGTCTTGGGGCTCTGAATCAAATTGAAACCTACGCGAATCGCTGCCGTCTATCATATTCGCCGAAATTAATATGATGAGACTGCGAAGAACAAATCCTAGTATGGCGAGAATAATTTGCAAAATTGAGGCAAGAAGTCGCGCTACGAAATTTGCAACTTGCAGTGGGCACTGAGAAAATGAATTAAAGATAATCTGGAGAAAGAATCAGAGAGAGCGCAGTAAGAGAATATTTAAGCAATAAAAGCGAAGAGTTCCTCTCGTAATTTATGCGTTTTCCGGCGATGATATTGAAATAATACCGTTACAATGATGAATACTTGATGAAACTCGATTCAGCGAGTCTGCAGATAATGGGATTCGAGAATCTCAGCTTGTTCCTTGTTTTTGTTTTCCATCCTCCAATAACTAAAGTTTACGAAAGCCAAAGAAAACAGACGCATTGCCAAAGTTATGTGACGCAATATATATCACAACAGGATGTGCATACAATAAAACTTTGTGTATTAAACTTCACGTCCACCGTCTTGCGGACATGATGGATTCTTCAAATATTAAATGCAATAAATTATTGCCATTGCACTCAAAATTACATTAGCTTTTGTAATGCTTGCAAAACAATTTTCTCATTACATTGTTGCCACTTGGGGGGCATGTTGCATAAACACCGCTACAAAAGTAACACTTGAAGGCGGGAATAATACGAGAATGGGATATTTATCTTAAATATGAATCACAAATTTTGATTTGCAATTAAAGAGCCGGCACTGGCAAGTGCCTTTCAATTTTCGCATATAAATTCGAAAAGAGACAAGACAGCAAACGAATTTAATGATTTTTATTCTTGCTTGCACGTGGAGCCGTCTCTGGCAAGACGACGATTGAATTGAATGGCTTAATTGAGTAATGAAATTTGATCTGCGAAGTGATGACTGCAAATCACGGCACATCACGCGGATGCTAATTGAAATGCTTGCTGCGCATCGCATTCGTCGAAATACACAACGTCAGCAAGATGAAATTGCATTGTCAAGCCGGTTGCATTGAAAAGGGCAAAACACGTCAACAGCCGGTCTCTGCATGTCTTCATTTCGCGTTTCATCGTTAATTATCTAGATGAATTTATTGCATTTCAGGCACATCTGTTCCAAATTTAGCATTGCAAATCTTCCTGCTGCCTGTTGCTGATAGCTGATTGAGAGTGGATATAAATCCCCCGGGAATAATCATCACGTCATCGCCGAGTTGCGATCACGTTATCGCTACCCGGATGTATTCCTTGCGGAAATGTCGGACAGCGCTATTGTAATCAACAACAATTGGATGGGATTCGTGCGCGGTCAGTGGAAGTACAAGCATATTTGGGCTTCAATTATCAGCTGACTACTTATTCAAGTTTACGCAAATATATTCGGAGCTCATCGGCCCGAATTACGCTCGCATCTCACGAGGCTTGGCGTGATAAACGATGTGCTTAATAGCAGTTAACTCTTCGCTCGTTTATTTATCGACACCCTCATATTTTCCCAATTTGCCGCGTCTTCGAATCGCTGCTCCACGTTTGTCAAATCACGATCACATTGGCATGTAGCCACAATTGAGATGCACGAGCATCTTCTCCGTGCTACAGCAATAAACCTCATCCGAACGAGCGTCGTAAAGTCGCAGATCACGTGCGCAGATAGAATTAGCAAGAGTGCTATTTGTAAACGCCATAACTTGCCAATCGCAGCCCGTACTAAACAAACCAACACCTTTTTCCCAGTCCTCGAGAAATATATCACATTGCTGCAAGCGTAGAATATTGCAGCAATTAGCCGGCAGCAATTAAAATGAATTAATTCCGCCCGAACGCCACCGGAATTAAATCGAAACGCCTCGAATGGGATCGCGCAATTAGTTATGCAAAATAGACTTTTAGCCAGCTTCCCTTTGTCTCATTCACTTAGGCCAAGAAAGGTGCTCTCTGCGCCGGAATATCTTCACAATTTGCATAAGAACTGCGCAATCAAAAGTCGCAGCTAGGATTGCGGATGCGATATTTCAGCGATTCGCTTAACGACACGGTCAAGCGTAATCAGGCGGTCAAGGCTGCCGGATAATTGCATCAGTCACGCTCCAAATTAGCGAATCCCGCATTGCCAAGTGAGAGTCGCCAGCATGAAGCTGTTCCTAGGCCTACTTCTTCTCCTCGCCGCCGCCGTGCGTGCCTCAGGTACGTTTGCTCTTAATTCGACCCTGCTGAACTAGGACTCATCGCACGTGCATGTGGCAGGCAAGGAGTGCTCCAGCGCCGACGAGACGTTCTGCAAGAGCGCCCCGATCGTCGAGATCGAGACGAAGACGCCGAAGAAGAGCACGGACACCGTGACCGTGCGCATCACGTGCAAGAATGAGGAGCAGCAGGTCGTCGACGAGTGCGACGCCGTGCGGACGAATCCCTTTCCGGGCGTGCACATCCACAGCTTCAAGTACTACGGCAACATCCGGCATTCGACGTCGCGTGACGTCAACGTCAGCGTGGCCAAGAAGCACCACGACGACGACATCGAAACGTTCGATTAGCGCCCATGCTGCTGTATTTACATCCATGACCTCGAGTCCTGAATAAACCTTACCGACTCGATTCTCGCTCTGATTGACTCATGCCATTCGTTATCAAGAGGTCAAGTTCGACTTCAATTATTGCTATCATCAGCAGCCAGTGCCGGCTCCAGCATTTAAGCGCCCCAATACAAAACAGTCCCTGACACCCCTTAAAGAATCATTATTTATCGCCCAATTGCTATTCAACTAGGCAATTAACTGATTTATAAAATAATTGTAGTTGCTGAGGGGGTGCAATCGAAGACGTATTGATTTCGACTGCATCTGATTGCGCGCGCCTGATTTATCTGGCTGCAAGGAGCGTAACACTCGGATGCACTATGAATTGATTGAATTAGCACCACGCTTCAAGATAAACTATTCAAGCAATCCATTTAGCACGCCGCCACCCGGCAGGGCGCGTCGCAGAGGGAAGCCGGCATTCGACGCGGAATTAATATGGCAACATGCGTCGCGAATCACCGATGATAGATTGCACGTGCCATCGGCAATGCGAAAGATTATGTAAACGGAGCGGATTTGATTAATTCGCGGCTCGCCACAACACGAAGCCCAACAAGCCCGTGCGGGGGCGCGCGTTCATTTGCACATTTTCGACATCATTCATTCCGAGGCGCAGCTACAACCCAGCATTTTATTGGCCCATTAAAAACAATCTAATTACGCGCTATTGTCCTCCAACTCAAGCTCTGGCCCTTGAAAAAATTACAACTTGCATCATTATTATTCGACAATTGAAACTTGCCAACGATTTCAATAATAAACCACAATACGCCCCTATTGCTAACTCAGGCACCGCAATTAACAAGAACGGGGAATACCCGAGGTTCGTGCAACAGATACAATAAGCATCCATAGGATAACAGAAAAATCCCGCTTCATCTCTAGGAAAACGTGGATTAAGTTGGCCCTTTCTGGGCCGAGGCACTATAGACAAGCGGGGAATACCCGCAGTTTGATTCGATCATTTTATGTGCGGCCCGCGAATTTATTTGGGTTGACTGTCTCTGACTGTCCCGAAATTATTCCTTTCTTTTTATTGATTTTGATCAGAGATCCGTCAATTTTCAGTCAGAGGCACAAGAGACCAACTCTGTGAATTCCCCGTTCTTGTATTGCATTGCCAATTCATGTGGCACACGCTGCACTTAAGCCCTACTATTTGGGCCCATTCTGGAGTGTAAGGTCATTTAGTTATCAAGAGAGGAATCGTAGAAAAACGTACTGTAACCACATCTGCCATCTGTGTTACCACTCGTCGGTTATTGCCAATTGTTACTACTTATTGTTATCTCGTCATTTGTAGTTATTTTCCAATTTTCAACAAAGTTTCATAAACACTGGTCGCACTTAGCAGATGCTCATTACTGGGCAAACGGTTTATTTGCGCTCTGCGTCCAATTCGCAGATGAGTGAATTGAAGGAGAGACAATAACCAGCGGAAGGAGGAAGGAAAATGTTGTTTATGCTCGCTGGCCTAAGAATGGAAGATGGTATAAAAGCGCAGTGCGCGGATGCGGCCAGAACAATGGCGCAGTGCATTGATATCGAGCCACAATGGACATGTCCATGCCCTTGCCCACATCCTACAGCAATAAAGTGCATTGGAACGAGCGCTGTCGTAAAGCACATCGGCTACACAACTGAAGCACACAGCTATTCGCATTTTCAGGAGAGCGACGCTAAATAATAGCGGCCGCCTAGCTTGTTTCCGACTTCGATCCAATACGAAATCAATCTCGTCCGCATTGCGAAGATAAGAAATGGCAACTGTCGCCTGTTTCGTGCATCCCATTGCCGATGATTAATTAATCGAGTTTCTGAGCGCATGATCTTTTGTTTGCGCCGAGTTGCAGACGCTGCAGCCATGCAACTCAAACATTTGCATGGATAACTTGAGCGGCATTGTGTGGCAATCCTTTCAATTTCTTCAATAATTCATAACTGTGACACGCACAGCAAGCGGCAAGTTTGGCCAAGAGACAGCTGTGCTAATTCGGTTCGTGGAATTTTTATGCGACAAGACTTTATTAAAATTTAGAGAGAAGAAGAAACGTCAGCGAGCGGAGCTTAGCTGCCCATCAATTCCAGCCTGACATTCAATCGCATTCCGGAGCGCGCTTTGTTTATCTCCGATGCGACTTTCTGCCATTCGAATCGAAGATTTCCGAAACTATGCATGTGAGGAATGCAATAAATAAAATTCTCCCATCGCAATGCTGAATATCCATTAATCGTCCCTCACTTTTCGCATTAATTAACCAATGGGGACACATGAGATTACTAGCTGCAGCAATTGCAGTGATTGATTGTAGCTTTTAATTCGCTCCGGAAGCGAAATTAAATGATAACCATTGCGATGGCCAGTACCCAGTTGAGCGATGAGCTTTGTTGTAGATGGCAAGTGATAGCCAACAAGTATAATTGCGGGGCTCAATGATTGATGCTCCAGTTGGCATAATTCATTTACAACATGCTACATCAACCGGTAAAAACTCGCCATCGCTCGACTGCACTTCGGCTGCCAAGTGAACATATCTGATGAGCTTAAGCCCTCTGGTTTGGACCGACATTCATGCGAAGACTTTCGCTCCGAATATTTTCTCAGCGAGAATTACAGTCGGAGATTTGCCGGCGTGATGCGAGCGCTAAATAGCCCAACCACGTCTTGGCACGATATCTTGAGCTCGTTATAGAAACTAGAAAAAGAGCGCACTGCTCTCACTGCAGATATTTTATCGTGCGCAATTCCTTCGCCTGCAGGATCCAATATCTTTTCGCGCACTTGTCGCACTCCATTATTAAATCTGCAACTCAATCCGAACGCTGTTCTCGCATCTCCTCCCAACTTTCTTCGACTGATGCAACGAGATGATTAATTTACGCAGCATGCAACATTACGAAGGATGATGGCGAGGATGAAGATGAAACGCACGTGCATTCCTCGTGATATCACATTCGCTTTCAAGTTGCTGCATAAATAAACTGAAGCTGCTATCTTATCCGACAGATCGCCTCTCGGTCTGCATCCGCTGCAACTTTTACATTGCGCCAAATTCCGTTTTCTTGCACCTTCAGAGATAAATGCTGAGCGAAAAGGTGGATTGCGAGTCAGCAGTCTCCACTTCTTCGCCAGAGCAGTACTACTAATGTTGACAAATCTCCTGTGTCCAATCTGGCAGTGAACTTTGTTGAATTAATCACGAGGGAAGAGTGCAGTAATGCATTTATTGCTGCAATGCGTTTGCTTAGAAACGAAAGCAAAACAATCGCAAAGCGTTCTCAAACCGAGGAAGACTTAATTATGAAATGTTCGCCTAAGACGCTGACGTAGAATCTGATAAGGGTTGAGACCGCTAGCTTATTATTCATATATCTCCGCACAATAATTCGCGCCCAATAAAGTCGTAACTAAGGCTTTGTTCCTATTTAGTCAGGAGCCGACAATAAAGGCATGAGTTCCAGCTCAAAACCTCAAAAATTTATTATTAGTGAAAAAAACATTTGGATAAACTGATCTATAATTTCTGTTATAGCTGCTAAACTAGCATTTAGTAATTCTGTGGAAATTTCCCTTTACTCTTCACTGGAATCGTATTTTTAATGTAGTAATTCCTTAAGCTCCTCCTTCGAAAGACTTTCTGCGTCTTGTAAAATTTCTTGGAGACCTGCCACATTGACTCCTTCAAAGCCAGTTTGTTTTCCAATTTCGATTATTGCGTTCATATCAACAGAAGAGTCCCTAATGTCATCCCTGCTTAGATCTGGTCATATGTTTTTCCATGCTTTCTATGCACTCTTGTATTACTTTATTCTAGAAAGATCTATGTGGTCCAACCTTATGAGAATGGGCAGCGCTAAACGGAGCAGGCTAAAGCTGGGTCTTAGTGTATTTCAAGTGGAAATTTATGAGAACTAAAATGATTAATGTGGCGTATTGAATGGAAGAGTAAACATATTAAATAGCTTCATCTGCATGCGTTCGCAATTAGTTTGAATTTATTTCGCAATTCAACGCGATTGCATTCGGCTTTAGCGCAAATTTCAATCTACAAATTGCGCGGCAAAGTTATGATTGCCATTATCTAAACGACATTAGGAACGCGCAATTAATGCAGCCTCACATTTCTCATATCGCGCGAGACTTTGCGCTGCAATGACAAACAAATCGTGCCATTATGCGCAGCGCTAATAACTCGAACCGGGAAATGGGGCGGCTTCAATGTTTCACTTTGCGACGCCGGCCTGCGACTTCCGGGTAAGCGGCCGTTGGTGGTCGGAGGAGAGCACCAATTTCCCGTTAAACTGTCAATAAATTTATGCGCATCCTTAATAAGCGCGATGAAGAATTCAGGCGTGAATGCAAAACGGAGAGATAGCCGAAATTTATTAGACGCTATAAAATTCAGCGCAACAACATAAAAGTCTCGAATTTAATCTCGCAAACTATGCTACAAGCCAGCGCCGGGAAATTGTTTTAAGCTTTTATGTGTCGTTTGTGCGTCGCCCAGCAGCACAACTTACTACTTCCGGAGACAATAGTTGCCGGAGTTTACTTGTTTACATTTGTTTCCCATTTTAAACCGTCTACTTTTTCACGCCTTCCGCTACCAATGCCTCAATTACGTTTCGCCAACTTCACGCTGAAGCAAATTCAGTGAGCAGCTCCTTCTGGGACGACATGGCTTACGCGTTATGAAAATGGGGGCGCAATGAACACATAATTTTCCACCTGGAACATGTCATAGCAACTCCATCTAATTACCGCTCGCCATTCGCAAAAACACGCGCAATATTCTAATGCAAGTGCGAGCACGATGTGTAATTGCAATAATTAAGAAGGATGACAGCCAGCACACCGTGAGGGTGGCGAGAGCAAAGCACTCTGGCGCTCTTCCGTTTTTCGCCGTTCCTACTTATCCAAATGAAAACAATGAGTCTACGGCGTTCTCGCCGATCCCTTGGCGGAGGGGAAGTTCGCAGTGACGGGCAATCAAGCGCCAGTGACGGTCGCGTGCAATTTCGCCGAAATGCTTAATTGAAAACAAACTTTTTTGATTTATGAATGGCCGCGCACCCACTGCGCCCCTGAGAGAAATGTGCGCCTGGATATTTGATTGCATTTTTGAAATTACATTCATTCCGCCATGCGGTGTAAATCAAGCGATGCCAATATAGACAAATCATTTTCAAAGCATACTAGCTAGTAGCGTTCACTGATCGCAACCGCAAAAAGTAATGGATTTAATTGAAAGCGCAGCAAGTCGCCGCAATAAATCGCTAATCGCCACTGCTGGTTGGCACGTGACCAGCGGAGGGTGGAAATTGATTGTCGCGTGTGAAGAATTGGCGAAGAATAGCGAGAGGTTATGTGGCAGACATTTAGAAACAAAACCAAATTACTAGCTCGAACAAATCGCCTTTCTCTATCCCAGTCGTCTCCCAACTCCTCTGACAATCAACCTAAGAGCAATCAGCAAATTTCCGATATGCTTCCTAGATATTCCTTATGATACGCTTACTTCAGCCAGATCACATCGGGCGAAGACACGTAATGAGCCAGAAGTCCCAGAATAGATCGGCAAACTTGTAGGGTTGCCTGCTAGCCTCTACTATTATTGCTAATCAGCATCGAAGCCCGGGACAACAAGTGCTCAAATTCAATACCTGTCCCAACTTTGCTCATACTTGCTATTTACTTCGGGTATTCCCCGCTTGTCCGTTATGCCTTTCAGAGATAAGTCGTGCATTGCGTCATCTAGAAATATTGTTTTCAAGTAATTTCATTTCATTTCATTTCATTTCATCTATTAGTGTTAATAAAAACAGCAATAATGCCTTTACATTATTAACAGTA
>JAOEHK010044008.1:0-20015 GCA_025447835.1 Labidoglobus nevermanni | reverse complement strand
TGGAACGTGAGCAGAAATGCAACCGGAACTGGAATGTACATGCAATGATATTAAAATTCCTGCGATCTACATCCAGCAGGCTATAAAACAGAGCTGTGAGCACACTTCGTCCACTTCCTGGGCGAAAATAGCGAGCAGAGCTAACGAAGAGCTGTGCGTTAATAGCCAGTGGCCGAAGTGGGTCATACATCAGTGCAATTACTGCAGCATTTCGTAACTTTGAACCCATTATGAAAAAGGGACAAGGAAAGCCATGATTTTGTTGTGGATTTGGGAGAATCGAATTGCCATTGCCAAAATTAATTGAACAAATAGCAGAGCGGATGTATTGGTGCTGAATGGCAGAATCGATCGCAATTCAGTGTGACCTAGAACAGGAAAACGACGAACCTACGGCAACCAGTGGGGCCGCAGTTCTTGCCAACATGCGACTTTCGCTGGAGATGCAAATATATTCAATTGTTACACGTGCAAATAAATCATATTTGCTATCTTTCACTGCAGACACTTTCGACTTGCGAACTGAACCCCGAGGTCAGATTTTTGTCTCTCGGGGCTTCTCATTCAACGCACTTTACTTTCATTTACTTTCGCAATTAACAGATTTATTCGTTGTCTGCTCAATGTTTACGTGATATTATTAGCAATTCGCTGCGAATTTACATTGCGTGCGAAGAGCCCTCCGCTATAAAGCACGCCAGCGTAGCGCAAAGATAATGTGCGCGTGCATCGTAAAAGAAATAAACAAGTGCTTTCTTTGCTTTGTGCACCGGTTAATTTTGTAGAATATTCTACAACGCGCAGGAAGTGCGGCCAACTGGAGGAAATGATAATGTGTGCGATACTCATTACCGCGCTGAATAAAGCCGAAGAAAAGCCATACGCTTGGATGATCCTTCCGGAAGTCCAAGTTAACTGGCATTCTAAAGAGATATAGACTTCCAAAGATCTCGTGGTTTCTATTTTCGTACCGTGGATGACACTAACATTGGCACTGATGCAATTTTCCGGTTGCTGTTGGAGGAATCAATATTGTAAGAATAAGGGTCTAGTGCGGGGAGATGCGGGGCTTTGCCAATTTCCGCGCATTTCTGATGCGGAGCAACATGACACCAGCCAGCAGTGCATTACAATTTTATGCGCTTGCATTTGTAATTGCAGTCCATTGTCTCCACCGCACTTGAGATTGGAAGGTAGTACAAATTCGCCAAGGGTTCGCGTCTGCAGGCGACCAAGGTGGTTACAGTTAGGGCGCAAAGGAAATGTTCAAGTGGGCATAAGTATATGCAAATAATGCAAGGAAATTTCAACTCTACTGTCTGGTCTCTGGAAACGTGTGAAATTTGATTATTTCACAACTGCCGGAGTGACTGCTGCAACTTTCCTTTGTCCTTTTGTACTTTGGGATGGTTCTGGCTACACGTAGCTGAGAAATTGCCCATAAAAAGAGGCAGTAACCGTATTTGCAGTCCTGACCATGCGAACAATGGAAACAAAGCAGGAAAGTTTACAACTTATTGCGATTTTGAAGTGAATAACGAAATATGCAGTAATTGAGAACTTTGCGGGCTGAGTGGGTATTTTATCATTGTTAAAATCCAGCACGAAAACTTGTGTGCGACTTCCAATCTATATTTAGATAAATGATTCAGCAGAATAAAAGGGAATCTTAAGAAACTGCAATAAGATATTGGTTTGGTTGCAGGAACGTCTCCAGCAGCAATTAGATGAGCAAGCACAACGCTACGAGGAACAATTGACTGAATTGCATTCGGTAATTGCAGAGCTGACGCGCAAGTTGCATCAACAGCGCACCATGGCGATTGCCGAAGAAGATGAGACTTCCGGTACACATCTGCTTTATTCACAATGAACAAAAGACGCTTCCGTTTCTTCGGATATTGTTTTCCAGCATTTTTATTGATAGCAACCCCAATTCAAATAATTCCTCTCTCTTGTCTTCTTATCTATGTACTCCTCTTTAACAAGTATTTTAATTTGCCCTTTGAACACACTTCTCTAACCGTTTAGGTTTAATAGCACACTTGAACAAAGTTGAAAGTGTTGTCGAGTATTTGGCCACCAGCAGGCAAGTATTTACACATTTTCCTCTCGCAAGTGAGCAGTGAATTCTGATGTTGATACAATCGACTTGAAAGCAATTGGGTGGTCGCTTCAGTCTTTGAAAATGCGAACAAATGTTCATAAAATCGCTGAAAGTTGCCATTCTCTAGAGAGGAAACTATTCCAGTCTTATTAATGTTCATTTACACCCATTTATCTTGCGTAAAATTGAGCATGATGGCGTTAATAATGAAATAGAGCGTGATTTATTGCCCATAAAACGGTTTGCATATAGTGTTCTATCATTTAGGTCATTGTGAACACCACAAGCAATCAATAAGCTCAAATATTGAAGCGACTTCCTAGCTCATCACTGAAGTTGCAAGCTATCCTTTGACTCATTATTCTATTGTAATCCAGAATGTATCTCCATGGCGTCAGACTTGTTTGGGAAGCCATTGGCTGAGCTACTTTCATCATTTTTCAATTTTTCATGTTTTTCAGAAGTTTGCACGAGTGTGCATGACGATTCCATAACATGCCCGCTAGAAGTGAGCGAGCTAGAGCAAGGCGATCTATCAGACATCGAAAATAAGCTACCAGTAAGTGAATTCCGTTCGCAACGGAACTCGTATTTGAAATTAGGCGAGGAAATTGAGAGTTGAGTCATTTCCCATTTCAGCTCTCCGAAAGTCCGCTGGAACTGCCTGAGCCGAAGCTGGCTTCCTCGCAACACGAAACGCAGCAGATCGTCGCATCCCCGCATGCGGAGTACATCGTGGAGAGCCTGCAACAGGAAATTGCGGGTCTGAAGACGCAACTGGCAGAGTGTCAGTACCGTCTTGCCACGTTCGGCTGGCCGCCGAATGGATGCGGGCGTAAGCGGGACGAGGGCAAGCGTATTGAGTCGCCGGAGTCGCATATCGAAGCGGATTGCGATTCGAAGCAACCGGATGCGAAGGAAATCAAATACGGCAATATTGTGCCTATACATAAAGCGAAATCTACGGCGTTAGCGAGCGGCTTGCCGGTGGCGAAAGTCGCTGAAAGGATCAAGCTGAAGCGCGCCACCGATGGCCACCGCTTGGCTGTCGTCAATCCGAGCGATCTGGT
Organism: Labidoglobus nevermanni; assembly: GCA_025447835.1. Taxonomy (NCBI): domain Eukaryota; kingdom Metazoa; phylum Arthropoda; class Insecta; order Coleoptera; family Staphylinidae; genus Labidoglobus; species Labidoglobus nevermanni. The sequence goes on along the minus strand of JAOEHK010044008.1, from coordinate 16,838 downwards.
CAACGGCGACTTGTCGACGGTGGTCGCTGAGCACATCGTCGGCGACATTCTTAAGCAATGCGACGCTCAGACGGAGCGGCAGGCTGTCGATGTGGAGTTGCGCAGGTTGAGCACGAAGCTCGAACACGCTCGGTCCCAGAACTCTGTCCTTGCGCTCACATTGTCCGAAACTAAGACGCATTGTGATAGGTAACGCCACAGCGCGCTCTTTGCGCCGAGCGAATCGTAATTGCGGCGTTCTCTTGCAGATTGGCATTGCTATGCGGCAAATACGAGTCGAACGCAATTGCGCTAAAGCTAGCTCTGAGCGTAACCGATCGCACTATCGAAGCCTACGATGTGCTATTAGCGCTGCTGGAAACCGAACTAGCGCACAACGACGAAGTGACTGGTAAGCTGCTGCGCACTCGTCCTTTCAGCGCCCCGACGAGGACCTCTACTTTCAGAGTCCTTAAATAATCGATCTGCGGCCGAGACGGTTGCGCGACAACTTCTAACTCATCTCGACTCGTGCCAGAGTGCGGACATGCTCCAATCACCATGGCAGAACAATATGTACGGCAGTCCAGTTATGGAAAAGTACGTGGTAGGCGGTTTCCAGAGCGAAATACTTTCAGGACTCTTTATAGCGATGTGCCTTGGACCAGCGAACACGAGAACAGATTGCGCGAGCATGTTTCGCGACTGAAAGCCGAAAGAAGCCATATTCAGGGTACATACGTCGCATTGGAGTCCACGCAAATTGAGTGCGCACCCACTCGGGCATCCAGCAGCCAGGAGGCGAGAAAAATAGATCTGGAAATGGCTGTTCTTATGCAGGTGCCTTCAGTTTTCTCGTAGTTTATGAGCGGTTGCTTAAAGCGCATATTTGGGCCTTCTTATAGGAATTGATGGGGCTACGAGAAGAGAAGTCTGAACTTATTTCCCGCCTCTTTCTCATTGAAAGAGAGAAATCGGCGATAGACGTGAAACTCAAGTATGTTGAGGGACAGCAAAGGGCACAGAGTGCTGCGCTCAAAAATTTGCAGGGACAACTAAAAGATACTGAGGCGCTGCTTTCACTTGCGTCTCAGAATCGAGTGCGTTGCCAAGGAATAATCACCCATCATTAAGGTGTTGATTGATTTTATTTCACAGGATAGTAGAGGATATTCGGACGCGGAACACGCTCAGGGAGTGGAATTGGAATTAATGCAAGCACTTGCCCGAGAAGCCAGGCTTAAAGTGCGATTGCAAGAGTTGGTCAACACATTGGAGCAGGTGACCAAAAATGCGGAAGCGAGATTACTGGAAGGAAGGGAAATTGTTCAGGATCTCAATCACACGAATAGGTGATTCTAATTTGAGCTCATCATTTTACTCAAATGTGATCAATACGTATTCTGAATATGTGCAGTATTCTAGCAGAGACTGTGGATAGAAATAATAGAAAGTATCAAACAAAGTACAAGAAAATGGAGCAGCAGATGAAGGTATTGGTAGAGCGTCATGCTGTACAGGTAACAATCGAGCGTTAAACATTTAATTACAAATCGACAATTTTCCAATATTACTTTCATCTAACGACTTCATTGTTCTAGATCCAGAGCTTGCAACAGAAAATTGCATCGTTAGAATCAACAAATCCTAGCTCGGAAAATTCCAGCAGTTCACTAGCTGTCTAATTGAAAAAATCGGAAAGAAACTTGAAATCAAACTGTCGCAAAAATGATTGTGTTCCCAATAGAATGATATATGTGAACAACTCTTTAAAATCATATCACAAATGAAATAAAACCATCCAAAGTCTAGCCAGAATTACTTATATCATTACGAGAAGTAGACAAATAAAATAATGGCATCTTAGGATACTGATTATAGTAAAAACTACATGATTATACAATCATTTTGGTGCCAAACTTAATTTGCATTTCTGTAGCTTCGTTCGCTTTGCGTCAATGCATCTTCTAATTAACTTAGTGTAGCAAAAATTGCACTACATTTGAGTTTGAATCCAACTATAATATACAATATTCTGTGATTAAAGCAAACAAACAAACGTATACATGAAATTGATATGCAGTAATAGATGGAAGCAGATAATTCAGATATCACCGAAACTGACTGAGCAATGTTATAAGCTATTATAAAATATGAATAATTATGCTTAACTACAAATAAGTGCTATGAAGGCCATTTCATATCGAACTATTTTGTTTGTTGCAAAGTTGTTTTGCGATCAACGTGCTGGAAATGAACTTAATGTGCATTTGAAAATATCCATTCGTACAAATTACAACTATTAAGTCGTTGGAAATACCAATTTCAACGTTCTTGTCATCTTTTGTATAGTATTTATAAGTTTTCTCCAGTTTCCATTTATTGTAACACCACTGAGTGAAGGGGAAAATTAATAAATATTAAAAGGAACTTATTACGATTAATAGAAATAACGAAGTGTTGGAATGTTGATCAATTAATCAGTACTAGATCTTCAGAAATGAACATTCTTATCAAGCGTTAGTTGATTGTTTTAATTAAATCTAAGCAATTCCCTCGGGTTTACAAGATCCATGGACGATATTTGTCAAAGAAACAAACCTGAATTATCCTTTTTATCACGTATTTTGAATCACATGTCCCGAATTCTGTAGTTTATAAAGTATTGTTTCATTTTATATAAACTTTGCATTTTTGAGGTATTCCAAAGCGCAGTGAGCGTGAATTCCCCTACTAATGAATTTGATTGCCTGTAAATTAATAAAGAAGTGCTTAATGCGCAGCCTGTTGGGTTAATGAAGTCTGCGATTAGGGCCGTCATGGCCCAGCTGCATTGGGTTGCGAGCAAGAGTGCAAATCGAGCGAGCCACCTGAATAATTGAAAAGGGTTGCGAGTCTGTTGCAGCCACTCATTGATGCTCATCGCTGCGCTTCCATCTCGTCCTGCGAATGGCGGCGGCAGCGGCGGCAAGGACGACAGGAGCGGGAGCAACAGGCGCATTGCGCCGAGCGCACGCGGTTTATAAATAAAGGTAACCGGAAGTACGATTGGTCTGCAGGGGGTCTGATAGCACCAATGGCTAGAGGTTGCCACCCCCGCGCTGCAAATTAATTTCTCACTGTCCCATCACGATCAAATCGTTTCTAAATTACATCTTAGATCCAAAGACCTTCGTTATCCTTGACGATCGCGTTTTCTGAACAAGAAACTACGTTCTTTATTGATAAGAGTTTAGAAAAATTGCCGCTTTTAGGAACTGTTAGGTGGTGAACGACGATCTGTAAATGTTGTGAATATTTGGGAAGTTTAAGGGAAAATCATAGCAGTGGGCGTTTCCTTGCGGAAAAGAGGGATGCATTTTCCGCTCACGGCCTTCATATCGCGTGCAATCAGCCGCCCCCACTACGAATATCGCACCAGGTGCCTCTGGGCCGTCGGAGGTTTTCATGGCCACCTCATATTTCCTGTCATCATCCTTTGCGATAGAGACACGATTATTACAATCAGATCGCAATGTGCGCGAAACTAATTTGACTCTTTGGCGATAAGGAGTTTTGTGCAGTTATGAATCTCGACCAGGAAGTTCCGACAATGGCAAGCGAGTTGTCAAGAATTGTAAGTATTCAGTGAAACATAAAATTTGTGATTTTATGCTGAAGTTTGCAAGTTTTCGAAGCAATTTCTTATTCATTAAACATTATACTTCTTTTTTCAAAGTTGGAAAATTTTAAAGCTAAATAAATTATTCTTGTTTGTAATTGTTTTGCGCAAATTCCCTTTTTTGTATTTATGAGAATCCCAACAATAATGTGCTATTAATCCTAGGTGTAAAATAAGCCAAGTTGGCTGTGAGTGATTTATTATCTTTTAACAATGTGTTTGTTTGGTTTCTGTTGCGCCAACAAGACAGGAAGTCACCCTTGACGCGCAAAGAATGTGCGGCGACAAAAGGACTCGTGGCTTTTTAAGGCCCGACCTTCTTTTCGCAGACTTTCAACGTAATTGAGCGCTGATGAATTGTTTGTACAAGGAAAAGTGGAAAATCGCCGAAAATCAATGTCCGATTAGAGATGACACAGCAGGACACTTCTTGTCCTGCTCCTGGACGTGTTTTGTGATCCAATTGGACACGTTCGCATGTGCATGTGACGATGTGTCATGTGGAGGGTGCTTGCAGGACAATTAGCAGTCGCACCAATTACGCTAATGATTGAATGACTAGCCAAGTTCTCTCCCCGCAGCGAAAACACTGAATTCGCAGCAAATTAGCGCGAAATGCTAGAATTTGCGAAAGGAAGCCATTGCCGATAATCGCAAATATTAGGGCGAAATGTCATCACGCTGCGAAATTGTTCAATTTCCTCATTTAAGAAGCCCGGTTGCAGTTCAGCACGAAACAAGTCGAAGATCTCGCGTCTTCGCGCCGCTGTTTTGTTGTTGGCTGCGATTCGCACCCCATACGGCTGCCACCCCTCGATTGCCGCAATGCAATGCACTGAAATGCAATTACTTGCCGTAATTTGCTCGATTCGATTTTTTCATTTTCAATGCGCAGTTTATCTTGCTGTAGGAATGAGACAGATCTTCGAAGGTCCAATCCCTGTTATCGCACGGTTCCATGGTGTAATGGTTAGCACTCTGGACTCTGAATCCAGCGATCCGAGTTCAAATCTCGGTGGAACCTTACGTTTTAGTTGCACAATATTATCATCTGCAGATAATTTCAATGGAATATTTTAGTTAATGAATCAATGTAATTTAATTATCTCCCAGCAAGTGGGGTCGTCCTCGCGCCTTTATTTGCACCCTTAATGCAATTCCACCCTTTCTGTTAATTTCATCAACTGCAAAATCGTAATGGCGGTGACAATTTGAGAAATATAGCGAAACCAGCTCAATTTCCAATTGGAATTGCAACCATTTTAGGGTACCATATTTGGGACATCTCTTGGACCTTCCTGTTACACGCATCTGCAGCACAGCGAGCATAACAAAGCGACTGCCTCAGTATCGACAACAGGTAATTAGTGATAGTCACATTGTTATACAAATTATGTTGTTGGAAATGTTTTCGTTGAATGAGATAGCAATACTCGGCTTTTGCGCTGTTCCAGGCTTATTCCCAGCGGACTGGAGAGAGCCGTGGCATCAAGAAGGTAAGCAATACAGGCTCGTAACAATGTTAATAATTAACGAGCCCAAATGCGCGCCATTTAACCCCTCGGCCTCCCACCATATTGCACCCTTCTAGCGCAAGAGCGCAATATTCGCAAAAGGCGACTATTTTACAATACTCTTCAACTTTATTTATAGGCAACAGTTGCGAAACGGATGACAGTGAGCAATTTGTGCCCGATTCGGCATGCCCCTCAACAACCCATCCATCGGCAGCAAATTTTGGTAAGTTGAGAATTCAGTGATCCGAGTTCAAGTCTCGGTTTTGCTCGAATTCATCGTGGAAATGGTGGAAATTTCAAGTTAATCGCTACGTTGTTCCTTTGCTTTGGAAACTAATAAAAATGCCTGCCTTGGGGCAAGATTTTTAATCACTGCTGCTGCTCCCCCAAGTCAATATGTCAGTGTTTGCGCAAGAATTTGAAAAATTATCGGATTTGATACGCGACGGATTGCAATGAATGCCTGCGGGGATGCGCAGGGCGAAATGCTAACAAAAGTCTCGTTTTCTTATCATCGCGATGCAAATGGGAACAATAATCGGAATCATTGCAAAGTTTAGCAATGCGCCCTGGAATGAAGTAGAAGATCGCGCCCCCCGTGGCGCGACTTGTTTGCCTTCAAAAGAACTTCAACAAGTCGCAAATTGCAGGTCTTCGCGTATCGACTGCGAATGAAAGGGATGCTGACAGGTGATCTGCGAGCGCAGCGTGCACTCCCCGATCGCAATGCGGCGCTGAAAATGTTTTCCTCCACAGGCACGAAGCAGGAGACGTCTTCCAGCAGCATGACGGAGCTCATTCACAACCTCAGCAAAGGTTATCATCAGTATGGGCCCGCACCGATGCCCCCGCCATACGCGGACAACTTTGATGGCATTTATGCCGGCAGCTATCAGCCTGGGGGTTGTTTCTACACCAATTTCTGCAATAGGTACATGCATCCCTAATTTGCCGATTAGTCGCTTGACATTCGGGCGCCGTTTCCAGAAGTGCTGCGATGAGCGCACTTCCCGAACCACAGGCAACGACATTGCCGCCCCTAGGCCATCCCGGGCTGCCCTCAATTAAGGAGGAACCCACGGATGGAGAATACCAAGGTATACACTAACACATCAGCGTTCCGATGGCAATTAAGTTTACCACTGGCAACAGATTAAGTTTGCACGCCTGGACGGATCCCGCGATAGGGTTAATAAATTAATCGCTTGTTTGCATTCGCATGAGTTATGTATGCGTTGAGGGATGATGCGCTGCTACCTTTTAGCGGTCGCGTTCTCTGGGAGCTGTGTGCTCGGCGCCATTACGGTGCAGGGTGCCCCAACCATCCCTTGTTTATCCATTTACACAATACCAGCATGTGTGTCTATCTACAGAGTGATTTCTATGAGAAAACCACCTTAAACCGGAAAAAATTTGCGTTGTCTAGAGTGATCGAAGAGTAATTCAATCTAAGAAAGAATCAATTTTGATTTTCAATATTGTTGCCGGCACCTCAACCTCAGCAATGTTATTCTTCGTACATTGGCACATGCTGAGTTCTGGCATTAGAAATTGCGTCACGTAGAAAGTGGAAGGCGACAATCTTAGAATGAGAATTTAAATCTTCCCACAAGCGTCGATTTTTTGCATGCGATCTCATCAGAGGGGTGAATTTATTCGCGGCCTCAATCAGCCGCTTCACTTGATATGCATATTTGTGGTATTTGCAGCAGCCTGTGGATTCTGAATTCGTTAACCGTGATTAATAGCCATTTAATTAGCCCAAATTGAGGTGGCCGTAGCTTTAACCCTCCACGATGAAATAGCCTTTATATTAATGAGCATTAATGACTGCTGCCCGATGCCAGCTACAGGGATGAAGCGTCCATCATGCAGTCACCCAATTTCTGTCTTCATTACAATTGCAATCAGTGCAATCGTTTGTTTTGATTAAAAACACGTCAGAATCAATCAAAATAACAGCGCTAATTGCTATTGATTGGCTCTCTATAGGTTGCTATAGAAACGCAACTGATTTCGAACGCAAAACGCAATCGCCAGTGAGTCCCAGTCCCAACTGGAGGAATCCAAACATTTCGCCCGGTAATGATCTAGTGATAGTAATGTTAGAATAGGGTCCACGTGTTTGCATATTTCAGAGTTGACTGGTTACGATAAGGAGGAGAAATCGCGGAAGAATGGCGTCCAAGAAGTGCGGTCAAGTCTCGCATCTTCCGGGACGAGTGTGGGGCACAATACCGGACGTCGCGGGTCCCTGCAACTCTGGCAATTTCTGGTTGCGCTGCTGGACGCCCCGGATGCATCTGCAGGTTGCATTGCGTGGACTGGAAGAGGCATGGAGTTTAAATTGATTGAACCGGAAGAAGTACAAAGTCAGCGTTCAATTTGCAATCCATTTATAGCAATATTGTTGATATTGGCAGGTCGCTCGGCGTTGGGGGGCGCAGAAAAATCGACCTGCCATGAACTACGATAAACTAAGCCGGTCGTTGCGGTATTATTACGAAAAGGGCATTATGCAAAAGGTTGCAGGTGTGTTCGACAACAAAATGCTTTTCGAGAATAACGTTGTAATTATAGGAGAAAGGTATGTCTATAAATTTGTGTGCGACCCGGAAGCATTGTTCAGTCTGGCATATGGATCGCAAAATTCCGAAAATACTCGCTCCCCACTTGCGTATCCTTCAAGATCTGGCGACGGAGCGCCAAAGAATGAATCCACGCATCAATTTGCCTCCTACACCGACATGCTCAATCTCTACAACTGCGGAATTGCACATCCCTATCAACATTTGCATCCTTACTTGCAAGATCCCACTAAGCACCACCTCAGGTATGCATAAACTTTCTGTAAACTTGTTCAAGTCTCATAACAATATTACAATTACCAATTTATCCAAAGATTACGTCTTAGTAGTGAAGAAGACGTTTTCAAATGTTTCCTCAGTTAATTAATAGTTAACAGTGTTTAAACCCTGTAATAAAAGTTTGAATTCAAATTGCTGAATTTTGACAGCCAATGTTGTTGCGCTTTGTTACAATCTGATAAAAAGATCGCTTTGTTTATAATTAAATATAAACAAATGCTTTTATTTTTAATCGGAACTAATCTACAACTAATATTTAAATAAGATTTTTCGTATTTTGCCGAAAAAAGCCGAATTGGAGTGACAAGTTTAACCGTCTAGGGGGCGCCATAAATTTGACAGATGTTAATTGTCAATTGTTTATTTACAAAGTAACGCTTCGATCATATCTTGTGCTTTAATTACCAATTAACAATTAGATGATTGAAGTGCCCTTCCAATTGTACTGATTCTGCTTATTACGTAAGTTTTAATTTAATTTAATTAATTGTAACAAGTTGTATCGAATATAATTGCAAGACGCATTCATTCGTGTATTACTGAAATGTATGCAATTTGAGTAAAATCAGCAATGAAAGGGAGTAATTCCTAGTATCGAATCTATTAAGCCAGTGAAATCAATCGATTGATGTAAAGAAACCGATAAATTGTAAACATTGCACTCACAGCTCTGTCAGTCAATTATTCGAACTAAACTAGCGTCAAATCGTTAACTAATGTACCAATTCTATCATTACAAGAAGACCTAATGCATTAGTTACATTTATTACCTAAATGTTCATTGTTATCATGGTTGACGTAAATTTCATTAGGTTGACTATGTCTAGCGTAGGCAACCAACATTACACCAAGCGCATAAGTTTCAAAAAGAATTAACACACAATTATTAGCAACAAATCTCTACTTAAAGGTAAGTTTAGCTCGTAATGCACATTTATACAATTGTGGAACCAAATCCGATCGTTCCACATTCATTTCTTCGTTTTCTTCCTTGGGGACTCTTCGCTTCCGGAATCTGATTCCGATTGCCTCGACTTGTTATCATTGTCGCACTGGTTATCTCTCGATGCTTGCGAAGATTGCGCCAGCTTCGCTTCGATTTTATCCAATTGCTTCTTGACCTTTGCTGCGTCTGGACTGTACGCCCACACAATCATTTCCATGTGGGCCTTAGTTGGGAGGTCGTCCTCCCACAAATTCGGGCATCCCTCACTGAATCGCTTCGTAGCACTCTTCAGCTTCTTATTGCGAACAATGTCCCAGGTGGCTTCACCTTCAATCTGGCTGTCTACGGTCCTCAGATTCTTGTACGCACCTTTGACTTCCTGGTAGGCTTTGAAGAAAGCACTTGCGTCGTCCTTGAGCAGCTTGTACCTGTCCGCTAAAGGCTTTAACAGCGTCATTATGTCCAAAGACAGATAGGGACGGTTCTCCCGGGACAGGTTTGAATTCTCGTAGTCCTTCAGCCAGTCCTCGAACTGTCTGATTGCCTCATTGATGTTCTGTAGCTTCTCCTTATCCTTCGTCACTAGAACGCGCCATGTAGGTCAATAGCAAATAGTGCGAACGCATATTGACTACGATGAAATCACGATTATAAATAGATCGGCGACACTCACATGTTAGAACACGTTTGGCACGTCCGATTAGTCCTTTGATGGCCAGTTTCTGGTAGTCTGGATCCCGGCCGTCGAGGATTTGAATTGTTTCCAAGGCCTTGCTCCTATCCTTAAATCCCAGACCAGGAACAGTGTCGGGTTTGTTTGTTTCCGACATTTTCAAATGAGAATTACAATTGAGGGTCAAATAGCTCTAGAATTGGTAACTTTAAGACAAAAATTGGATGCGGTAGAACGGTGCAGAACTTGCAAGGAACTGATTGATGCGAAACAAACGGAGAAAACGCAGTTGCGATAATTTCCCACTACAAAACCAGCGAGCTGTTGTTAGCGTGCGGAGCCTAAATTTACTGCAATAACAAGCGCAAACTAAGATCTGCTGTATATGACCCAGACATTTTTATGACGTCAGATATCGTCAATCAATTTATTAATCTCTAATTTTGGTTTCTGTATCAAATTCATTGACATTCAAAGCAAAAACAGAAAGCCTCTGAATAAATATCTCATAGACCTGAAATTAAACTTAGTCGTTGTTGTTAGTTGGTGAGCTAAATGCTAAATGCTAAGACTATGAAATATCGGCCTATTTATTTGGCTTGGAATGATTGAATTGTTGTACACGATGAAGAGGACGATGAGCGCTTGAGGTCGCCGTCCACCCAATGACACACTGCCAATCATAACTCGGTTGTTTCCAATTTGCGCGGCGGCAGAACTGGCGGCAGCGTCTGGTAAACATTCTGGGCACGTATCAGTGCCGGATCGTTGCTCTCCCCGGAGGAGATCACGTTCTCGTCCAAAGAGTCATGCTCCGAATGTTGACTGGAAGAGAAGAGGTCATTGGGTGCAAGTGGAAAAGCAGCAAAAGATTACCTGGTGTCATCCGAGTTCTTGTACCACTCGTTTTCGTAGGCCTTGAGCCACATTGGATTCGATCCCTCCATGCTATGCTTGTTGGTATTGGGCACCCGGTTGCTCAACCCGCTTAGTCCCCGTCCATCGATTTCGCTATCTATTCAAATCAATCATTTTCGATTCAATTGAGAATGTCCCAACTCACCATACACGGTTGCTGTGGCAGCCTTTAGTTTCCTCTGATAGGTGTGGCGCTGGTTGACGCATAGTGCCAGGCACAGCAGCAAGAGGAGGAAGAGGAATAGGGAGCTGGCGGTGAGCCAGAAAGTGGTGCCGGCTTTCTGGACAGCGCTGAGCGCCAGAGTTCCCCCGGGCTGCGTGTCCAACACATTGAACTCCTTGAATAACGTATCCAGGCGCTCCGTGTTCTGGTCCACAAGGCGTAGCACGTCGCCAACCTCCAAGATTGAATGATCTTTGCGATTTACCAGATGTAGATACAAATCTGTTCGTGTTTTGTCCACCGTCCCATCCTGGTTCGCATGCACACGAAACTCATCGACGTTTACAATCGCGCCGGTTACGTTTCCCAGAATTCTAGAAAAGAACATCTTAGGAGCGATTCTGCTCAATTGGTGCACCTACTCTCGGAATATTTCAATTCGGTTTCGGAGTTCTGTAGGTTGCTGGCGCAACACAAATCTGACCCGTTGGTCTTCACGTAACAAGTAAATGAACACGCGTGCCATGTCCTGTAAGCCTCCGGTATCGTTGGCCAGCACCTGAAGGCAAACACCGTTAGTTTTCCCAGAAATTCGAATGAAGATCATGTCCTCGCCATAAAGTCAAAGTATCCCTTCATGCCATGCTGTGGGTCGAAGTTCAATTGCACTGAACCCGTCTCCTTCTCGACGAGAAACGGAGCGCGTTGTAGGTTTTCCAAGCCCTCCGTGAGGGTCATTTGTACCTTGCCAACTAAATAGTAGGCAATTTCGGCATTGGCACCAGAATCGGCGTCGGTGGCCTATAATAAAGTTAGATTTTCCTGAGATTGCTTGGATTCGCAACCACCAATAATTACTTACTCTGACATGCATAAATTTGGTTCCGAAACTGGTAACAGTGCTAACTCCTCCAGTGAACACTCGATGAATAAACTTGGGGGCATTGTCATTGATATCCTTGACCCGAATAATCACTTTCAGCAAAGAGTCGTCCATAGGGTCGAAGAAGCTCAGACTTCTAGGGGGCGTGTGGCAGTCTTCGGTCGCTTTAATCAGCAGCAGGTGTTCGTCTAAGAGCTCCCTGTCCAATGGTGACGTAGCGGAGAGCTCATGAGTGAGAGAATGCACCTGAAAACGTCCGTCCGGATTGCCGCCCACAATAAAGTAGCAGATTGGCGAGATAGGCCCGTCGAATTCGAGCTCATCGCGATCCACTGTGTCGGGCAGCTTCCATTTCTCCACCCCGGCGTTTCTGTTTTCCGTGAAATTGACGTAGTATTCATCGACCAAGAACTGCGGCTGATAGTCGTTAATGTTGCTAACGTAGACGGTCAAATCCAGATCGGAGCTGAGCGCGGTGGGAACCCCGAGATCGTAGGCCTCAATGCGGATCTGCAACAAAGCGATACTCAATACAAACGCCATTCTATACCGCTAGGTCCCATACATCGTAAATCTTCTGCTTGGTTCTGTTCAGCGGTAAACGCAACTCCAAAATCCCAGAGACAGGTTGCAGATTGAAGGTTTTCCAATGGCTAGCGGGGTCTGCTTTCAGCCTGTACCGCACAACGCTGTTTGGGCCCACGTCATCGTCCCGAGCAACAATTTGGACGAGTGCACTGCCCACGGTTGCATTCTACAACAGGTCCCCCAGTCTTATCCGGTTTCTGGTATATTTGATGATCCCTATGCAAATACCTCAGGCACTTTTAGCGTAGAATTATGCGGAGGACTCACGAAGACTGGCGCATGGTCATTGAAGTCTGTAACGCAAATATTCAAAAGTCCCCGGCTGGATAAGCTAGGAAGGCCGCGATCCTGCACTCGCAACAAGAGCGAGTAATTGCCATGTCTCCCTTGCATTGATTCCACTGTGCGAATTTCTGAGCTATACCCGCTCACTTGCTGCAGGTCAAACAGTTCGTGGTTGTGTCCCCCGGCAATGTCCATCAGAACGTGCCCATTCGGAGTGTCCGAATCGTCCGCATCATGTGCGGCTATCACAATTACCACATTTCCGGGTTCGTGAAACTCGGTGATGGTTACGCAAGCCTGAGGAAGCGCCAGTTGCGGTTCATTGTCATTCACATCCAAGACCGTTACGCTAGAAACGGAAACGAAAGAGTTCGGCTTAATCTGGACAAGTCGGAAATGTTACTTGATATGCTTGAACGCGTGTCGGCTTTCTCCATTGTTGTATCCGTACTGATAGTTATCCCAGGCTTCAACGACCAACAGATACGTCGATTTCGTTTCCCTGTCCAATTCGCCCGCGACTTTTAGAACCCCCGAATCCGGATCCAGCGAAAACATGCCCTGGGAGGATATTCTGTCCAAGAGGTAGGTGATTTTGCCGAACTCCGCACTGTCCGCATCACTGGCCTTTAGGGCCGCGATGCTTTGGCCCACTTTGGCGTCTTCGGAGACCGCGACGAGTTTCGGTTCCGGAAGGAAGAAAGGGTTGTTGTCATTCTCATCGAGTACTTGAATAAACAGCTCTACACGACTGGATCGTGGCGGCGTTCCGGAATCGGTGGCCTTTACAGTCAAATTCATCCACGTGTGGATTTCGTGATCGATTTTATTGGCCACCAGGAGGTCGCCAGTGACCCTGTCCAAGTAAACCAGTTTAAGGAGGTCCTGCCGCCCTTCCAGGGAGTAGACAACTGTCTTATTCTTGTCAGCGTCGTCGGCGATTACACTTCCGATTGATACGCCATTCTTGCTATTTTCCGCCACTGAGAATCTGTAGAAAGGTTTGCGAAACTTTGGATTGTTGTCGTTCATATCGTCGACCTTGATAACCAATTGCGCTGAAAGAAAATGAGTTAAATTGGGCTGAAAGTTAGCACTTGAACTCACTGAAGTCCACTTGAACTTCTTCCGTTTCAGCTCCGATGTCCTGCACGACAAAGCCTAGGACTATGCTATCCATCGCTTCCCGGTCGAGGTTCCGCGCGATCTTCAATTCGCCAGTGTCCTCGTCCAGGTCGAACCAAGTCTGGCAATCAAAATCAGGCGATTTCAGTACGTTGCCACGTTCAGTCTTCGCTTGGCATGACTTTGGATCGATTTTGTAGATCAGGCTTGCTCCAGAATCCAAATCATTCGCTCGAATGATAGCTATAATCGAACCCACGGGAATGTTTTCCGTTACGCTGAGGGATCCCGGGTCGACAAAGCTCGGCGGCTTATTGTTCATGTCTAAAATGTTGATGCTGACCGTAGCGTTAGCATGTCTCTGATTCTCCCCCGTAGCCCCATCGAAAGCGACCACTTGCAAGGCATACAGTGTAGTTCTGGGTTGAGTTAAGTCGGGGTCTAATGTGGCTCCTCGAGCCACGGAAATAACGCCGTTCTCAGCGCCAATGGTAAACTTATCCGAGGCTCCATTCTGTATCCGGTAAACCACATTGTTATTCGGAAGGGAGCCATCCAAATCATAGGCTTTGATTTGAAATATTGAGGTGCCCCCTGGGACGGTTTCCGGAATGGTTAGATTATAGAAGTTCTTCTCGAAAATGGGCGCATTGTCATTGACATCGATGAGATAAATCATTAGCAATACATCCGAATGCAAACTTGGTTCGCCCCAGTCCCCGGCGCGAACAGTCAGATGAAATATTCGGATGTTTTCACTGTTTGGCCCTCTGATCAGCTCAAAGTCCAGGGGGCGCGAGGGTTTTATCACACCCGTGATAGCATTGATGGTAAAATTATAGCTCGGATTCACTATGGAATACCGGATTTCGCTGTTTCTAGTTCCTGCCAGGTCCGCATCGCGGGCTTCCACTTTCAGGCCAGTCTCGAAGTCGACTTCATTCTCCAGTAGTCTCGCCTCGTATTTGTTCTGCACGAACAGGGGAGCATTGTCATTTATATCCTCAATGTTGATGATCAACTGCACCGTGTTCCGATTACCGGTGCCCAAATCGTCTCTAGCCTCCACTGTTACATAGTGCCGAGACACCTGCTCGCGATCCCAACTGGGCCCATCCGATTTGTGCACCGTGATAATGCCACTTATGGGATCCAATTGCAAATATTCGGCAATACTCCCAGCTACATTCGTATAACGCACCCCTTTACTTCCAAATTCCCCAGAATCCTCATCTAGCGCCTGTACCCAGGCCACGGTCGTTCCCACGGGGCAATTCTCCGGGACAGCGACTTCGTAGAAGTCTTTGGTAAATTCTGGATAGTTATCATTACGATCCAGCAGACTGACAAGGACGGGCACTTCGGTTTTCCGGGCCTGGAACTTGACCTCTTCGCGGGCAATTAGCGTGAGATTGAACGATTTCTTCGATTCGTAGTCCAATGCAGACGAGTTCTTAACCCGGATGAGAAAATTTGCTTCGTTGATTGCTTTCGATGGAGTCACCTCAAAAATGTCGCTGTATTCGCGTAGAAACAAGTGAAACGTCCCGTTTTCTCCCTGCAACAATGGCACCCTGAGAAGAGCTGCTTATGGGTCAATGGCGCACCACAAACCTGATCGTAATCAAAGACCTCATTCACGGAATTGCCGAGGAAAGTCAAAGGCGTGTTAACCGGACTATTCTCGGGTATTTCGCACATGTATTTGCTGCTCCGAAAGCGCGGCTTTTCGTCATTAACATCCGTAATCATTACGGTCACTTCTGTGACGGACATCGGAGCTGGACTGACCTTGCTTCCGACTTCTGTAGCCTAGGTAAACCTTCGTAATCATATGAATCGCCAGCGAACACGCGACAACTCACCGTGAGCTGTAAAATATAGGAGTCAGAAGCGGAGGATTCCCTGTCTAGAATACTGTTGGTGCGGACCATTCCAGTGCTCTTATCGATTCGGAAGAGCTCCCTTTCCTTTTCAAACCCATTCGCGGCCAAACTATAGACAATCTGATTGTTTACCCCGCGATCGCCGTCAACTGCGGTGACCTGCAGAACGGACGTCCCAACAACTGCGTTTTCCGCCACCCTGGCCACGGGTTGCACCCGGACAAACTCCGGAGGTTGGTCCTCAATGTCGTCCACGCGAATCAAAAGCGCCGCGGTGCCGGTATTGATTCTCCCTTGCTTAGCGCGGTCAACCGCCAGGATCTTCAGCTGGTGGACAGTTTGCTTCTCATAGTCGAGGTCACCTAAGAAATGCAAGACTGCAGTATTTTTACGTGATGAAAATGTAGCAATTACCTATTAGCCGAACTACCCCTTTCCCACTGACCGTGCTGACGGAGAACCTGGGGTGCTCTTCTTCGGCATCTTGCAAGTAGTAGAGCACTTGTCCGTAGGCTCCCTCGTCGGCGTCGGTGGCTTCCAGAGTCGTGAGAACGCCGAGGTTCGCATGTTCTGGGACATTGAGGGACGGTTGGAACGGTTTGAAAATGGGCACGTTGTCGTTGACGTCCTCGACCAGCAGAAGCAGGCTCTGGGTGACGAAGTTGCCTGCGCCCAAATGGCCATCGGTCAAAGTGAGCACCAGCGCGTATTCGTCCCTAATCTGCATTGCGGTCAGTTTCGTATGAATAATGTGAATAGAGAGGGATCGCATTTTTACCTCTCGATCGAGTTCTTGGTTTAAGTATACGTTTGCCTCGCTGGCGGATGTGCTTTCCACACGAATTACGCCGCTTCCGGACGTTTGTCGCACGCCGAACGCCAGCTTATCTCCCTCCGGATCCACTCCGCGCAGTTTGTAAATTAATGAGCCTTGGGGGAGAGAATCGAATGGGTTAGGTGGATGTGACTCGGATGGTCGCCGAATACCCTACCGATCGGCGTCTCTTCGCCCTCTTTCAGTCTTAGAACGATCTCGGTCTGGCCGTCGATCAGAAATCTCGGAGCGCGATTGCATATGGCCTTATCGATGAGCAGAAGAGCGATTATCACAAAGAGTAGCGGCCGATAACGCCATTTAAAGCGCACTTTTACTTTGAAATTGCAAATGCCGTCCATTGATTGACTGATAACGCATTGGCGGTTACCTCATTTCAAAATGGATATGGCCGGTCTTATTTGAGTTCTGCAACAAATTGCGTTGGTAAAAAATGCCAGATTTTGATATTTTACAATTTGAATCTTTAAATATTTTCATTGCGAAATGCATAATTAGAAGGAAAACTAGTT
>JAOEHK010043897.1:12630-22706 GCA_025447835.1 Labidoglobus nevermanni | reverse complement strand
GCTCGTCGCCAGCACCAGGAGTCGCTGGAGGACTGGATTCGCGAGGTGCCCGTCGAGCTGTTCGCCATCTCCAAGGCGCGACAGTAGCTAACAAGTGTAATAAGACGAGTAGAAGAGTAGTTGGTGGGGTCAGGCATCTCGTGGGATCTTTTCCAACTCCTCCAGCAGCTCGACCATTTCGGGGCGGTGCTAATTATGACCTCCAGCTGCACGACGTCGTAGCTGTAGACGTTGAACTCGTAGGGCAGGTACGGCAGCGTGCCGAAAGTGTGCGATACGTGGACATCGTCGCCATGGCCAACGTGTTCAGCTGGTCATTGGCGCGCTTGCCAGCTCGTCGCCAGCACCAGGAGTCGCTGGAGGACTGGATTCGCGAGGTGCCCGTCGAGCTGTTCGCCATCTCCAAGGCGCGACAGTAGCTAACAAGTGTAATAAGACGAGTAGAAGAGTAGTTGGTGGGGTCAGGCATCTCGTGGGATCTTTTCCAACTCCTCCAGCAGCTCGGCCATCTCGGGGCGGCGCGCCGGTTGCGCGTCGACGCACGCCTTGCCGTAGGTGAGGAGGAAGACGAAGATGCGATCGCCGCCGGCGACGCGCGCGTCCTTCAGCTGCGCCAGCGGGCCTGGGTGACGCGCCACGTGGTCGCGCAGCAGTCGATGGGCGCGTGCGTCCGCCAGGGCCGGCAGCCCGGTGGCGACCTCCAGCAGCACGACGCCGAAGCTGTAGACGTCGATCTTGGTGCTGAGGCGGCGCGTGGCGAGGAACTCGTAGGGCAGGTACGGCAGCGTGCCGAAGGTGCGCGACACCTGGACGTCGTCGCCGAAGCGCGCCAGCCCAAAGTCGCCGATCTTGGGCGCGTCGTTGGCGTCGAGCAGAATGTTGGCGGGCTTGATGTCCACGTGGATTAGCGGCGCCGCCGCCAGCGTGTGCAGGTACTGCAGGCCACGCGCAGTCCCGATGGCGATGTCGAGGCGCGTCGGCCACGTCAGCCACCTGCTGGGGTCGGCGGCGTGCAGCCGCTTGTCGAGCGCGCCACCAGCCATGTACTGGTAGACGAGGCAGGGGTAGGCGCCTCCGACGCTGTACGCGTAGATCGGCAGGATGTTCTCGTGGCGGTAGGCGTTGAGGTAGGTCAGCTCGGCGATGCTCTGGCGCATCTGATCAGCCGCAGCCGCCGCGCTCCCGCGACGCGCCTCAATGCGCTTCACCGCCACCACGGTGCGCTTCCACGTGCCGCGGAAGACGGTCGCGTAGCCGCCGCGGCCGAGCATCAGCTGCGCGCTCCAGCTCGCCGTGCACGCCTCCAGGTCGCTGTACTCCACACACGGAATGCTCGCGGCGACGGTGGGCAGCGTCTCCACCTCCGGCTGCCGTTTAATCAACTTGTGGTACTTACGGGCGACGAAGGGCCGCAGCACTTCCATGCAGGCGTGGAGTCCGCAGCGGTGGAGTACAGCGAACAGCTCCATCACAGTGTGGCCGTACCGACCTCCCCAGATCTGCAGCAGCTTGTCGCCAGGTGACGCACACTGCGAGATCGCCTGCAACAGAGTGGGGCACCTGGGGGACGGCGTCGAAGCGCATGTGACGTACTCACACTCAACTCGCACTCTCGCTGGATCTGCATGGCTTGCGCCAGCGGCCGCCACTGCTGATCAGCGGCTAGCAGCGCGCACAGCTGCTTGCGCTCGATGAACGGCAATTGTTCGATCTCCATGCTGGCGCAAGGCGACGTATTGTGAGGTTATGTGGCACGAGGTGCGCGTAGAGGGCGCGCGCGCGGCTCGCAGCGCGAAATTTGTTTTCGCCGTCGTTGTCGTCACCGTGACGGCAGTGCAAACATGCGGTAGTGTCTGTCACTCGGCTGCGTGAGCCTCCAATTTGGCATAATCGGCGCGCTCGAAAATTGTGTGTGATTACCGCAGCCTTCGCTGCCGTTCGCATTCGTCGAAAGAGTCGCGTTGAGTGCGCGCGCGCGCGCTCGCTGCGCCCGCCGCTCACTGCGCACCGCCGTCAGTCGCTCATCGTCCTTCGACGTGTGCGCACCGGGCCGACAGCTAGAGCACACTCTCCTCTCTCTCTCTCTCTTTCACACGCTCTCAGTCTCGCTCTCGCTCGCACTCGCACGCGCCAGCCACCTGTCGCGGGGCGGCGCGCGGCGCGCTCAGTGGACGGCATCGCCAGCGAGTAACCCCATGGCGCTCCTTCGCGCGCGGCCCGGCGGCGCGCTCGGCGCGCTCCTCCGGCGGCGGCACGCGACTGCCGCGACGTCGGCGGCGGTGCCGCAGCAGCAGCAGCAGCAGCAGCGCGACCCGCTGGACGCCTCCTTCGAGAACTACAAGGCGGCGTTCAAGAGCAAGACGACGTGGGAGCTGATGCGCGCCTACATCGTCTACACGCTCTGCTCCATCGAGCCGCTCGTCGAGCACAACATGAAGGTGAGTGCGGCCGCCCTCTTCGGACTTACGTAACTGGCCTGGTTGTCGCGTGCCCATTGCGAAAGCGCGCTGATGCTATTTCCGTCGCACTCGCCGGGCAATGGCGGCCGCGGCGGCGGCCATTAGGCTCGCCGACCTTCGCCAAGGTCGCGGCGAAGAGCACCACGGCGATCGATAGCGCGGCCGCGCTCCACGTGACTGAGGCGCGCCATCTGCGTTATTGATCGATGGCGGCCGTCGTCATGGCGACCGCGAAGATGGCGTCCGCCACTGATGCGCGCTCTCGCTCTCTCTCTGTCTGCAGATCATGAAGTTCAGCAAGGCGATGATCGGCGAGCGGCTCTTCGCGCGCGTCATGAAGCTCACCTTCTACGGGCACTTCGTCGCCGGCGAGGACCAGTACAAGATCCGGCCGGTGCTCGAGCGCCTGCGCTCCTTCGGCGTCAAGCCGATCCTCGACTACTCGGTGGAGGAAGACCTCACTCAAGAGGAGGCCGAGAAGCGCGAAGTGGAGTAAGTAACTACCTGGACTGCGATGATCAAACTCACCAACGGTTGAGGACCTATGTATCTTCACCAATGGGCGAAATCCCAGACAGGAGTAGGGGCTGGGACTGATTTCGATACTTCAAGCTGAACTGGCTGCCATTAACATTGCTGCAACATCCCTGCTGGGAAAGAGGGCAATAGGCACCAATATTACCCCGGTGCTGAGTCAATTTTTCGATGCATATTATACGAATATTGTAACCGCATTGCAAAATGCCAAATCTGGGAATGAATGTACTTAACATTCTCTATACTCGATTGACCAATATTACCTACCATCAGGCACGGTTGTGAACCGCAATAACCTCGCCTGTTCCAACACACTCACCATACAGTGGGTTAAGGGACATGGCGACTGCGAGGGTAACTCACGAGCTGATATCCTGGCAAAGGAAGGTACCAAGGGCAAACCTAGTAGCTCATCACTAGTGGGCTTGAGTGCTTCGTCCCTTAAAAACTACCTTTGTAAGCAAACGGCAAACCTTCATAAAAGGAGGTGGAAGGCTTCCAAATCCTACCTGGCAAGAGAGACCACCGTTACATCCTGCCGAGGGCGAACTCGCAACCTGATAAGCCTGAGCCACCAACAACTCAGAAGTATCGTAGGTCTGTATACTGGTCACTGCTGCCTGAACAAACACCTCCACACGGCGGATACCCTGGCAAAAGAAGGTACCAAGGGTAAACCTAGTAGCCCCTCACTAGTGGGCTTGAATACTTCGTCCCTTAAAAACTACCTTTGCAAGCAAATCGCTAATCTCCATAAAAGGAGGTGGAAGGCTTCCAAATCCTCCCTGGCAAGAGATACCACCGTTACATCCTGCCGAGAGCGAGCTCGCAATCTGATAAGCCTGAGACGCCAACAACTCAGAAATATCCTAGGTCTGTATACAGTCCACACGGCGGATACCCTGGCAAAGGAAGGTACCAAGGGCAAACCTAGTAGCCCCTCACTGGTGGGGTTGAGCACTTCGTCCCTTAAAAACTACCTTTGCAAGCAAACCGCTAATCTCCATAAAAGGAGGTGGAAGCCTTCCAAATCCGCCCTGGCAAGAGAGACCACCGTTACATCCTGCCGAGAGGAAGACGAGTCGGCTCTTCATGTTCTATGCTTCTGTCCGGCTATGACCAGTGTCAGAACTAAGATTCTGGATGCTGAGATTCTGAACCCGAGGCACCCTCCGAGCAAGATTCTGGAACTTGCCCGCCAATTCATCTGGTCGGAGGAGTAGAGACTAGTGTAGGGCCCAATTAGAGGGGCCTAAGTGCAGCCTGTCGAGATGTACTGGTACCCTATGAGTTTTCTTCACTTCCAGAGCGTCGGTGAGCGAGGCGAAGCCACCGGCAGCTGGGGACGCTGAGGCGGACCCCACCGGGGCGCTGAAGCAGTACAGCGTCGACAAGACCTTCGCTGACCGTCGGTACAAGGTGCAATCAGCGCGCACCTACTTCTACCTGAACGAGGCGCAGTGCGAGCGCAACACCGAGATCTTCCTGCGCTGCCTGGAGGCGGTGGCCGGTGAGCGAGCGCGCTGCCTTGTCCTACCATCTCCCCCCTCTCCGCTCCTGCTTTCAGAGAACGACAAGTACGACACGTCCAAGGCCGTGAGTACCCCCGCCTTCCCTGCCGGTATGTCCTTCCTCCTTCTCCTCCTTCTCGCTGCGGCTCACCTCCAGGTGACCTTTACCATCGCGCGCATCGGTTTTGCAGGTGCCTCCTACGGAACGGGCATCACCGCCATCAAGCTGACGGCGCTGGGCCGACCCCAGCTGCTGCTGCAGCTCTCCGAGGTGATCATGAAGGCGCGCAAGTTCATGACGGAGATCGTCGGCGGCGAGGGCAACGTGCTGTCCCACCACACGACGCGCGAGGAGCTGGAGCGCAAGATCGCCGCGGCCAACATCACCGACCAGGCGTCGGTCGCCAAGTTCCTCGACGCGCTGACGTACGACAGCAAGGGCATCCTGCATCTCTTCCCCTGGTCGGGCATCGTCGACGACAACCAGGGCCTCTCGAGCACGTTCCGCGTGCCCGACCTGAAGAAGGGGCGCATGGTGCGTCTGATCACGCAGCTGTCGCCCAAGGAGGAGGAGATGTTCCGCAACATGATCCGGCGCATGAACACGCTGGTGAAGGCCGCCGAGGACATGGACGTGCGGCTGATGGTGGACGCCGAGCAGACCTACTTCCAGCCGGCCATCTCGCGGCTGACGCTCGAGTTCATGCGCAAGTACAACACGCGCAAGTCGATCGTCTTCAACACGTACCAGTGCTACCTGCGCGACGCGTTCGACGAGGTCACCACCGACCTGGAGCAGGCGCTGCGCCAGAACTTCCACTTCGGCTGCAAGCTGGTGCGCGGCGCGTACCTGGAGCAGGAGCGCGCGCGCGCCGCCGCCCTCGGCTACGCCGACCCCACGAACCCCGACTTCGAGGCGACCACCGCCATGTACCATCGCACGCTCGACGAGTGCCTGCGCCGCATCAAGGAGATGAAGGACAGGGGCGAGGAGCAGCGCAAGATCGGCATCATGGTGGCGTCGCACAACGAGGACACGGTGCGCCACGCCAGCGAGAAGATGAAGGAGATCGGCGTCGAGCCGGAGGACAAGGTCATCTGCTTCGGGCAGCTGCTGGGCATGTGCGACTACATCACGTTCCCGCTAGGTGGGTGCTGGCACCGGCAGGCAGGTGCTGCGTATACTACTCATCCCCGCTAATCATGTTGCAGGGCAAGCGGGGTACTCGGTGTACAAGTACATTCCCTACGGCCCCGTCAACGAGGTGCTGCCCTACCTGTCGCGGCGCGCGCAGGAGAACAAGGGCGTGCTGAAGAAGATCAAGAAGGAGAAGCGGCTGCTGCGCAAGGAGCTGCTGCGGCGCGTCGCCACCGGCCAGGTGTGGTACACCCCCAAGGGCCAGTACCTGCCGGTGTAGCTGCGCCCCCTCCTCCTCCGCGTCCTCCTCCTCCTCCTCCGTCAATAGTCGTCCTCGCGCGTTGACTATTTATTACCTAACTTATTGTTGCGACTGCCGCGCCGCCTGCGCGCCCTCCTGCGGCTCGTCCCGGCCGCGCCGCGACAATAAGTGGCGCGCAGGCGGGCAGGGGATGTAAATGCGGCCGATTGGCTCGAATAAATGCGAACTGGTGCGAGGCGCTGCTTTTCTCGCCCTTTATGACAGCATATCGGCTACAGGCGCAGGCCAGGGATATGTCCGGTGGGCGTCGTCTACGGCGGCTACGGCGGCGGCGGCAGCGCGTCGCTAGAGTCCGGGAAGCTGGTGAGCGTGGCGGGCTTGCGCAGCCGCCGCAGCCGACGCAGACGGCGCTCGTCGTGGCGCAGCCGGTGCACCAGCTCGTCGTGGACGACGCTGAAGCACATGGCCGTCAGCGCCATGCCGGCGATGATGTACGCCGAGCAGAACCAGACGGTGGCGGCGGCGGGGGCGGCGCCGGCGGCCGCCAGCGGCGCCCCCACGCCGATCGTCGTCAGGCTCATGAAGCAGAAGTAGGCGCCCTCCAGCGGCGGCCAGCGCTCCAGGTGGAAGAGGGCGAGCGCGCCGCCGCCGACGTAGCCGGCCATCACGCAGACGCAGAGCGCGATCGGCGCCAGGATGGCCGACGCCGCCGCCGGCGCCGACGACGCCGCCGACGAGGACGTGGAGGACGACGCCGACGAGGGGGGCGGCGTGGGGCTGCTGCAGCTGCTGCTGCGACGGCGGCAGCAGCAGCAGCAGCAGCCGTCCCCCGCGTCCGTCTGCGTCGGCGGGGGTGGCGGCTGCTGCTGCTGCACGTAGAAGGGCGGCGGCGGCAGCGCCATCTGCTGCTGCTGGCGCATCTCCAGGTGCTGGCGCTTGCGGCGCATGCGGCGCTCCTTGTCGGCCATGCGGCGCTCGTCGTAGCAGCAGTAGCCGCAGTTGGAGCACAGGCAGCAGCAGAGGGCGCGCGAGAAGGCGCCGCGCGCCGCCCGCGAGAGGGCGCCGCCGACGCTCGAGAGGTAGAGCAGCGTCAGGGGGATGCCGCAGACGGCGTAGCCCATGGTGACGGCCTTGCCCAGCGGCGTGCGCGGCGCCAGGCTGCCGCAACCTGCGCACCAGAGGGACATGTCTAGGTGGTCTAGGTGGCCAACCCCCACCCCCCACCCATCCCCCACTCACCGATCGTCGTCAGCACCGTCAGCGAGTAGAGGAAGCTCATGGCGAAGGTCCACTCCACGTCGGCGGTGGCCTCCACCTGGTGCACCTGCGCCTGCTGCCCGACGACGGCGTCATCCTCGACGGCGGCGGCCGCGGCCACCGAGCGCAGGATCTCGTCCTGGAAGCGCGCGATCTCGGCGGCCGCCAGCCGCGTCCAGTTGTCCCGGTAGAGGATGTTCAGGTTCACCGTCACGTCCCAGATGTGCTCCACGGTGTGGGCGCGCGCGGCGGCGGCGCGCGCCTGCAGCTCGCTGCCGTTGAGCACCACGCGCCGCGACGTGGTGGCGAGGATGTGGTGGCCATCGCCGGCACCGCCCGCCCGCCCCGCCGCCCGCCCCTCGATGGCCAGGAAGGCGATGGCGCCCAGCAGCGTGTAGCCCACCAGGAGGCAGCAGATGCCCACGTTGGTGGCGACGCCCGCCAACAGATGGCGCCCGCTGCGGCCGAGGCACGCGCATGCGCAGCGACGCTGCTGCTTGCCGGCTACCCCAGCGCTCGCCTCCATGGCCCAGCTGCCCTTAGATCATCCCTGAAAGCAGAAAAACACCCCGCTTAGTGCGCATTAATATTGCACGACGCGTAATGGCACTTCCCCCCACCTCAGCAAGGACGAAGGACCTCTGCAAACATGTTGACGAGCAAACAGCGTGTCTGCATTTCCGGTTTGCTCGCAGCATCATCCCCTACCCCCACGGAAACGGTTATGCGAATGCGGACGTCGCTGGGGGTCGCGAGTCAATATCGCGGAATTGAATTAAGCTGTCGCCAGTTTTCCGGGATAGCCGTTAATGCGCAAGTGGTTTTCCACCCTCGCGGCCTAGTCGGCTGAAAAATTCATTATTGGCTTTATATTCATTTGCACGCACGCGAGGGTTGATTGATTAACAAAATGCGCACCGCCGCCACCCCCTCCGCCCCGGAAGGACAAAACAATAAATTCTCATCACTTCCGCTCGTAAATCAGCGCGCCACGTAGACCGGACAGTCGATAATTATGAGCGATGAACCAGGATCGCTATCCTCGTTTTTCCCACACGCACTTCTTGATCCTGATGAACCGGATGCTCATTATGTGGCGATCCCTGCCGCCCTAGCCGCCGGGGCAGGGGAGGCAGGAAAGCGGAAGCAGCACGTTCGTCCTGGTTTCATATTGGATGCCAGTGTTCCTTTTTCTCACTTTCCCGACGATAAATCTCAGTCGAATGGAATCGGCATCCGGGTCATGTGGTCAGATCAGTTCCTTGGTCTTGTCCAAATGGCTCCTAGACCAATTCTAGCCGGGTTTACTGCGTCACCCCGTGGTTGGCTTTCTGTCCCCGGCATTTCATTAGACATGGTCTAATTAGCAATTACTAATTGGGGCGAGGACGACGGGACATACGGAACGCTGTTAAGACTTCTGCACAATGCGCGGCCGGATGAATGGAAAAATGCGAGTCCGGGCCAAAGTTTCGCCGCCGTCGCCGGCTGGAAGTTTTTCCGGCTCCGGATGACTTATGCGCTCCTTTCGCCAGGAGGCGCCGGGGGCGGAGTCCTTTCTGCTCCGCTCTTCGCGTCGTCCTGGAATTATCTCGCCGAAAATCGCGTTCGCCGTTCCAACGCAATTTTCTCGTCGCCGTTATCCTGGCGAGTTTCATTACGGCCGCCTCGACGCACGCGAACCACTTGTCGGTGCGGAAAATCGACGCTCTGCCGGCCCGAATCGGGGCCATCAGCATAATCGAATCCGGAAAACGCGGAAGCGCGCCAAACTCGGGAAATTCATAATTGTCAGCTAATTATCGCGCTCGAACTGGCAATGCGAGGGGCGCATTTGCATGTTTACGCCATTCGCCGGCGATTTCCGTCAGACGCAGGACGCGCGACCGGAAAACTCGGCGACAGCCGAATGCGGATGCAAATCCACTTACTTGCCATTCGCCGGCGAAACTTTTTCAGAGTGACACAAAGTGCAACTTGGTCAGAGGACGACGTCGCGGAAAACTGCATAATTAATTAACTCCCAACCACTCTGGAAGAGGGTTGGCATTGCGTCACACGCTTCATCGACAAACACGCATCCTGAAGCGGAAAATTTCGAGGACGAGGTTTTCCACGCACGCAGGAATATAGAGATGAACCTTTTATGGTGAGTTGAACAGGTCGCACCTCGAATTATCCCGATACACCCAGTAGTTCCTGAGAAATTCCACAAAAACTGCGGACACGTCATCGTTGAATTGCGATGACATCATCGCACATTTTCTCATTTTCTATAGCAACTAGCAGGAATTTAGAGATGAATCTTATAGGGTCAGATGCGCAATTGAACGCTCCATAGTACCAACCTCGAATCATTCCGATAGGCCTAGTAGTTCTTGATAAAAGCCACAAAAACTGCGGGGACGTCATCGTTGAATTGCGATGACATCATCGCACATTTTCTCATTTTCTATAGCAACTAGCAGGAATTTAGAGATGAATCTTATAGGGTCAGATGCGCAATTGAACGCTCCATAGTGCCACCCTCGAATTATCCCGATAGGCCCAGTAGTTCTTGAGAAAAGCGACAAAAACTGCGATCACGTCACGTCATCGTGAATTGCGATGACATCATCGCACATTTTCTCATTTCCTACAGGAACTAGCAGGAATTAAGAGATGAATCTTATAGGGTCAGATGCGCAATTGAACGGTCCATAGTACCAACCTCGAATCATTCCGATAGGCCTAATAGTTCTTGAGAAAAGCCACAAAAACTGCGGACACGTCATCGTTGAATTGCGATGACATCATCGCACATTTTCTCATTTTCTACAGCAACTAGAAGGAATATAGAGATGAATCTTATAGGGTCAGATGCGCAATTGAACGCTCCATAGTGCCACCCTCGAATTATCCCGATAGGCCCA